>STGP01011231.1:5667-18146 GCA_004918865.1 Caryocar brasiliense | reverse complement strand
GCCAACTTCAGGTTAGAATTAATCATCCTGTGACAAGGACATCCTATCCTAAAAAAATTCATTAGGATAATTTTCGCGGGTAGGATCTCTCTCAATTGAATCGGGATGCACAGGGATTATGCTATCTAAGAGGAATAGTTCTTTCCTTCCCTCTAATCTTTAAAAGGAATGGGGTGTTCTGGGAACAGAGGATCATGTACTTGCTACCTATGGTGGCTATACTTTTGGCACAAGGAGCTTTTACTTCTGTCTGCATAAGAACATTCGAACTCGAGTTTTGGAAGTGACCTTATTTACTCCTCGACTAAAACAGAGACATCAGAAATCTTTGCAACATGTTACAAGCATTTACAATTCTACTCTTTTTTTTCCTGTGATTGAAGGTTTCTGTTTTACAATGTTAGAGAGCATGTTTGGTAATTTGATTTTTAGCTTTTAGTTGATAATTTGGCTGATAATTGAAAATGATCTAATTGTAAAGATATATATTTTTTTTAAATTAGCCAAAGTAGTAGCCAAAACCTAAAAAATCACTTTTTCCGAACAAGCTAGCCCATTCGTGAAGTTCATACTGAAAATGATGTAGTGCACAAGTACATCAAACATGCGTTGACACTAGTAGCCCTGTATTTCTTGAAGTTGTTTTTGGCCAATTTACTCTTTTTTTTTTTGTTTTATATTACTCTGTATAGAATCGAACTGTATAAGACTTTGAAACCTTATCATTTTACTCTTTAATATGCAGTGAAGCTGAAACTACCGAATTTTCCGTTCAGATGGTTAGAAACATGATACTAGAAAAGCATATCTTAGCTATACACGACACCTTCAAGTTTGCCTATCATCATCAGCTTATGATGAGATCAATCAGAGTAAGTTGGTTTTTCATTCTCTACTTGAGGGTCACAACAGGCCTCATTCAGCTCGAACCATACTTGCCGAAACACCTTGATAATGAGATCATGGTACACATCGGAATTCAATGTCAGGTAGCACGCGAGGAGTTCTTCAAGCTCTACGGGCTTATTAATCTGCTTTTCCCGAATCATCTCGATCATCGAATCCCTGAAGTCTTTCTGGGGATCAAATGAGCATTTCACCACCGCGAAGCTCTCCAGCCCCTTGAACCTCTCCATTGCTGTCTCCTTGTTGGCTCTCTTCTTCATTTTCAGCTTGGCTTTCTTCATGTCTTCCAGAGCTTTGATTTTGCAGGTTTCCACTCTTGAAGCTCTTCTTGGACAAAAGGCTCTTACTTTGTTGTACCGCTTGGGTCTTTTCCTCTCTAGTTCCCCGCTTATGTACAGAGACGTTCTCTGCTTCTCACTTCTTCTCTTGAGCTCTTGAATTTTCATTTCTTTCAGCTTCTGCCATTCCCAACTTGAATTTTCATCCTGAGCAGAAAATACAGTCTCTTCTTCAATTTTTCTTACATGAGCATCTATGTTGCAACTCTCCCCTGAATCAAAAGCTCTCAACTTGCAATCCTCTCTGTCAATCAAGTCCCTTGTTCTTCCTGTTTCCGTTCTGAAAATATTCTTCGTCTCGGCTTTATACATTTCTCCACTGAATTCCAATTGCATCTTCTCCAAAATTCTCTTGTTTGGTTTCCAGGATTTTCTGTATTTCTCAACACTTGGCCTTGGAGTCCTGATTTCTGCCACCTTTTTCTCAACATCTCTTGGCAATTCTCTTTCTATCTTGACATCTGCAACCATGTTGCTGAACTTCTGTTCATCTTCATTCCCATTTCTTCTTGCAGCCTGTGATCTACAGCTCAGGCAACTTGATGGTGGAAATTCAGGTTCATCATTGTCCAATTTGTACCGGCCTGATCTCAGAACACCTTTGCTTCTCCTGCCATCAATGCTTTCCTCTCCAAATGACAATCTCCAATAGGCATCGCCATCATCACCTCCATAGAATCTTCCTGCTTTCACAACATTAGCCCGCCTTGGCGAGCTCATGTACGCAGGACTCCAAGCCTCCTCCCGCCTCTCCTTCGCTTGTTTTGGTCCTGACTTCATTCTCATTTGCTTGAATTTCGTAAGCCAGGAAGTACGAAAAACATGAGAGATCATAAAAGGCTGAGAAGAAAAAGAAGTAGAAGATGAAGAAGGCTTCTTCCTGCCCCACTTCATCTTTTTTTTTTTTCTCTTGCAAATTAATTAATGGGTTTTCTTTCTTTTGTTTGGACGAGAATTTGCTTGATCTTGTAAAGGTTGTGAACTTGCAGAGAAGATAACGTTGATAAGAAACTGAATAATGATGCTGTGTTAATGGAAAAGGAAAGAACGACAGAAAGAGGGAGAGTTTCCAGCAGTTAAAGAGGGCAGTTAGATTGACAAATGGAAACGTGGTTTCTTACCTGTTCTCTGCTTGTTTTTTGGTTGTGTTTTGTTCATATTTTCCGGTTCTCTTTTGGTGCTTTCAAAATACAGGCCCGCCCTAAATCTTGTGACCACTTTGCCTACCTTTTGACACTTTCTTATGGTTCGTACTTGATAAAGAATTCATGCCTAGACGGGGACCTCTTTGATCTCATGGATGCGGCAACAACCTAGGCCATCATCCATAGGAAGCACATAATTAAGGACTCTACCCTTAAAATTGCCTGGGATATCTTGAATAGGTAACCTACTTTGTGTCCAAATCCGAAACTGAAACAAACTACTTGGCTTTGAAATGGAAGACAGACTTTGGACAAGTAGTACGGGCAGCCCTCTTTTCTTTCTTTTAGTCATTTCATTCAAGTTCGTAAAATCAAGTTGCTTCCTTCTTTTCGCCTTTTGCTTTATGCTTGGGTTCTAGATTATGTGACATTTTTGCTTTGAAGTCAAAGACCACTACAGTGAGGCATTGCCAGAAAAAGCACAAAGGTGGGGTTGTTGGTACTGAGCTTGGGCAACTGCAACCAAACGAGACTACCAAATTGGGTCAGATTTGGTATACTTATGGGCCCAAATTGATGATAAAATTGGACCAACTATCCGCTAATGGTGCAATCACTCTATTCATTCAATTGGGTATATTACAAATTTTTTTCAGGTGGAATGAGTATGATTGAAATTGAAGGACAGAATCAAGAAACTTCATTCTTACTCTTAAGACATGATGGAGGCATCACTTTGTTTTGAAGAAAACTAACAACCCAATAATAACCAAGTTAAAGAGACTGCCAAAAGTTTTTTAGTTTAATTAAAACCAGGTTAGTTATGGTTATGGCTTGTCCTGCAGTGCACTGCTTCAGTCAATATGTGGGGCAAAGCATATTTAAAGACTAGAAAATAACAAACTCTTCACAAAATTTTCTTGAGTTCATGTACGAGGCATGTCATTTATGGCACTAATATAGGTTTCCTTAGTTCCAGTCATCTTTTTAAGAATAAGGCCTATATCAGAAGTTGCTGCATGTGCAGCCAATCTATTGACAATAAGGTAAAGGAAAGATGCTGTTATTTGTCGTGTTTATGTTAATGGTTGGTGCGATAATTGTCAGCTATAAGGTCCAGAATATTTTCTAAACATTGATCAAGAACTTTATGCATACACCACAAACATTTACCAAGAAGTTAGTTCTTACATTGGTTACTTTTGTGGCAATTGAACTACAGGGTACTTCTCAAGTCCAGCTAAGTGTCAAATGGCTTGCACATGGCCACCTTTGTTCTGGTTTAGCAAGTTCTTGTACATCAGGCCTGAAGTTTGGGTTCAAGAATTTTTGGGTGATTGCCAGAACATCTCTGCAAATTGAATTATGATGCTAAAAATGGGGTCTCGAGCTAAATGTTAGTAATAATCTATGAGGCTCTTTGGGATTAAGGATCACTAATGTTCCAATCGAAAATTTTGGTTTGTCCCTTTCTTTTCTGGTAGGAAAGTCGGTTTAAGAAAGGCATAAGTATCCTTCTATGATACAGAATTTGCACCCAACCAAAGTTACTGTCAGCATAGTATGAAGCAAGACAGCTTTGCCACATCTAACAAACCGAGAAAAATTTTTGAGAAACAAAAAGTGAATAAAAGGAAGAGTGTGTTCAATGCAATTGGAAAGCAAGTCTAAGACTAAAGCAATCTTGTACTAGACTGAAATAAAAAACAACTTACGATGCACACAGAAAATTTTAAAATGTACATGATATGTATTAATGTATCAGCCTTTCTTGCTTTATGTTCACCAATGGCTGAGAAAAGGAAGCCGAATTGTGTTCTTCCTTTTTTGGTCCTGATATTTCTTTCAGGGGCTTTGTGTATTAGAGCTGGAAATGAGTATGTATCGGCAGTGGGCGATCCGGGAATGAGAAGAGATGGTTTGAGGTTGGCAATAGAGTCATGGAATCAGTGCAATGAGGTTGGAGAAGAAGTTCCTCGTATGGGAAGTCCTAGAACTGCAGATTGCTTTGACATATACAAGGCTTCTCCAAAGCTAGGAGGTAAGCTTTACTTATACTGAGTTTGTCCTGGAGTGCATAGATGATAATGTACTTGTTTGACGCATTCATGTAGACTCTGGTATTGGTTCAAAAAACATGTCTTTTTGTTCATCTTTTGAAATGGAATTATGTTCAATGTAACAGTGTGTTACTGTGGTTTGTGTCAGGTTCAGAAATTTTTCTCATGGTTGACTACTGACTTCATAATAGAGTTTCCAGACAAATTTATATATGTAGGTAATTAATGCTTATGGTGTGTGAGATAGTGTAAACAGTTTCATTTTTATATATGATTTTCTGGCTGGTCCTTCAACTTGAATACCGTGAATGTAAGATTTTTCACAAGGAAATTATACTTCTGTGATTTTTTGTTTCTTTTAACAAATATGAGACCAGTGATTACTCAAAACTTCAATTTTCTCTTTCTGGCCTGTAATTGTTTCTGTTCTGTTTGTAGAAAAGAGCTGCTCCCTCTGCAATTTGCTGCCCTACATGTTGGTCCACAGAGTAACAGAAGAGGACAACAAACTAGGAGTTGGAGAACCTTTTCTTGGAGTGCAACCTAAGGCCCTTTTCGATGTAGACCTTTATGCTGCAGAGAAAGAACTCTATTTAGGCTCTAAATGTCAAGTTGAAGACACCCCAAATCCATGGCAATTCTGGACGATCATGCTCAAGAGTGGCAACATGGACACTTATGCAGCCAAGTGCCCTAAAAATGGCCTCAAAGTAGGACCTTTTGGTCCTGATACTGGGTTCCCTTGCTTTGGACATGGCTGCATGAATCAACCAACCATTTTTCATGATTATACATCACTGCAAGGGCCTAATAGGACTACACTAAAAGGAAGGTTTTATGGTTCATGGGACTTGGATGCAGATTTGAGCAAAGGCTTGCCAGGGAACATTTCATATCATTCTGCGACTTGGGAGAAGGAAATTGGAATGGGAAGTTGGGTTTTCCATCATGTTTTAAGGACCTCAACCAAGTATCCATGGCTGATGCTTTACTTGAGATCAGATGCCACGCAAGGACTTTCGGGCGGGTACCATTATCCAACAAGAGGGATGTCCAAAATTGTGAGTAATTCTTTCTTAATTGAAACTTTCTCTAAACTGATACTAACGAAAATTGGAGTTCCAGTCAAGAAAAGGACACATTTTTGTGAGTAAATATAGAGGCAATAATTTATGTATATCATGTCGTCATGCAAGTCTTCCTTCTAAGCAAAACAATTCTGTGAATCGTTGAAGATGCTTGAGTGCACTGTCCGCAGATTCCAGAATCCCCAAACTTTAAAGTGAGGTTCACTTTGAATGTAATCAAAGGTGGGGGTCCTAGCAGCCAGTTCTACCTAATGGACATAGGAAGTTGTTGGAAGAACAATGGAGAACCTTGCGATGGTAATGTCACCTCAGACGTTACCCGATACAGCGAAATGATTTTAAATCCTAACGCAAGTTCATGGTGCCGCCCTGACAAGCTCAATGTTTGCCCCCCCTACCACACCTTCCCCGATGGAACTCGCGTCCCTCGCAATGACACTGCTCGTTTCCCTTATTCAGCCTATCACCTATATTGTTCTCCGGGGAATGCAGAGCATCTAGAGCTGCCTTACACTATGTGTGATCCATATAGCAATCCTCAGCCTCAGGAGATCTTGCAGATCTTGCCACATCCAGTTTGGGGTGAATATGGATATCCAACTACGCAAGGGGAGGGTTGGATTGGTGATCCAAGGACATGGGAACTTGATGTTGGAAGGTTGTCTCAATCACTATACTTTTACCAGGTTTGATTCTTTTGCTCCTTGCACAATCTTCTGTCAGGACAAATGGTTACATGCTAGAAAACTGATTCCCGTAAATAATTCTTGCAGGGCCCTGGAACTCCTCCAGCTAAAAGGAAATGGATGTCCATTGATCTTGGGACAGAAATTTTCAAAGATCCTGGCCAAGTGGCTGAATGGACTGTCAGTGACTTCGACATCCTTATACCTAAGCAAGGATTGTAACTGAGCGATACTGAAGTTTTAAGCCAAATCAGTAAAGCTTTTAGGAAAGATAGATTAGGTTTAACATAGATTTTCTCCCTCTTTTTTTTTTTTTTTCTTTTTCACAAGCGAAACACAGAGATATTTAGGATGTGTGAGGAAAATACTTCCAAGGTTCTTACTTCCCCCTTCCTATCCCTGCTAAATCAACATAGTTCAAACTTTCAATTTCTTGTTGTGATCTGTGTTAAGAATGTTTTTGATATTATTTTTACATAACAATATTCCTCATATCATTCGACAGACAATAATAATTTTTTTATTCAAATTCTAAGTCCTACTGGGCAAAATTAAAATTAATCTTGGTGTCTGACAAGATGTTCTGCGGTTGGATATCCAAGTGCAAGTGGAACATTCTCTGCCTGCAATCTTCCTGGAGGTAGGCCAGTCCCTTTGCTATGTCCTAGATGATTGTCCTTCTAGCTTGCCAGTTTGAAGGAGGCTGCAGTTGCTCCTTACAGAAAATCCACTCGTCCAAGGACCCATTGAGCACGTATCGTAGACTAGAAGCCCAGGCAGTTTTTCTGCACAGAATCCAATTAGCCTCAGCAAGTTGACATGATGGATGCTGCCTATACTCTCGACTTCAGCCAAGAATTTCATTATCCCTCGGCCTACAGCAGCCAGGGGCTTCACCGCAATTTTCTCACCTTCATCTAGGGTTCCCTCAAAAACTGATCCAAAACCCACTTCTCCAAACTTTTTCCGGACATCCCCGGCCTGCAACTTTCAGGTCTTCGTATGCGAATCGCCACGGCATTATGGAGAGTAAGCGTAAACTTGGTTGAAACCTTCCAATAATTTGGGCTGGATTTCAACTTCTGCAGCCCTTTCATTTTTTGGGACTGAGTCAAGGCTCAAATCTTGAAGCCGAAGTCTCTAACGCAGCCCAGCCTATTTATAATATTGGACCACGTTGGATTAATTTCTGGGTCTGATCTTAAAATTGCAGCCCATTCAAGTATTGGGATTAAGTTTTAATACGGCCCTAAGCATCCCAGTTTAACAAGCATATTAGGCCTATGTTCTAATCCTGGCACAAATCATAGTATTCTCATTTAGTCCATATTTCATTTTTTGGGCCGCCGCCGCCGCATGCGAGAGACGCTGTTCCGTCTCCGTCGCAGCTGAGGCGTCCGTTTGGCCCATGTATTATGTAATCGACACACTTTAGGATTTGCGTTCAGATGGAGTAAGTTAGTATACTTGACCTGACCTTACTTAAAAAACATTTTGGGAAGATTTCATTGATCTGTATACTAATAGATGGCCAATCTGGATCTGGTATTACAGTGACTAAATTATGAAAGTAAAAGAGGTGTCTTTCAACTTTCACTTTCAACACTGACATCTTCCATGAATCACTTATCTGAGAGTTTAACTCATTTCCTATATTCCTCCAACTAAGTTTTTGTTCTTTTGCCGAAGGCAAGTAGCTTTGATATCAATCATGCCACTTGAGAAAATGGCGAAGTATTGAAATTAACACAGTGCACCAAAATAACAATGTTTTCTCCACAAAAGATGTTTTGTCACCTGGGTCCGGATAGCAACGATGGCAGCAATGTTGTCATGGTACCCAACTCCACCTCTCTTCTTATTCCAGGCGTTGTTTCAGGTTTCTGGATGCTGTAGTCTAGGTCTGCCTCAACATCCATCGAGCCCTCTAAGACTTTAACCACTATTGACATAGAAGGCCTCCTGGTAAAATCCCTCTGAACACACCAAATGGCAAGTCTCACCATCTGCACAGCTTCTGAGCTGTGAAACTGCATATCCTCACAGCGGTTGTCAACCATGTCAGCCAATTGATCCTCCTTTGCCTTGTTCATGACAACAGCAAGCAAATGCATGAAATCTTCTGGCTGTGACCTATCCACATTTTTTCTTCCACAGACCACTTCCATGACTACAATGCCAAAGCTATAAACATCTACCTTCTCTGTAATGACTGAGCTAGACCATTCAGGAGCCAAGTAGCCGGGAGTGCCTCTCATTGTAGTTGCCACTTGGTTTTGATCCCTCTCAATCCACTTAGACAAACCAAAGTCAGAAATCTTTGCATTTAGGTCTGCATCCAACAGGATGTTTTGGGGTTTGATATCTAGGTGAAGCATTCTCTTGCAACAGTCTTCATGGAGGTATGCCAGTCCCCGTGCAATGTCTTGGATGATTCTATTTCTGGTTTGCCAATCCAAAGGAGGTTGCAGCGGTTCCTTGTAGAAAATCCACCTGTCCAAGGACCCACTGCACATGAACTCATAGACTAAAAGCCTATGATGTTTTTCTGCACAGAATCCAGCTATCCTGACAAGATTGACATGGTGAATGTATCCTATAGTATTGACCTCAGCCAAGAACTCTTTCTTCCCTTGGCCTATGGAGTCCAGGCGCTTCACAGCAATGGTCTCTCCAGTTTCCAGATTCCCTTCAAAGACTGACCCAAAGCCTCCTCCTCCAAGCTTTTTCTGAAAATCCTGAGTTGCCACTTTCAGCTCTTCATAAGTAAATCTCATAGGCATGCTTGCTAGCTCTTCTGGGAAACCTTCCGTCCCTTCCACCTTATTATGTCTTTTCCTCCTTAGTAGCACAATCCAGAAGCTAACAATCAATCCAAGAGAGAAGGTTCCGAGAGTTAACCCTGTTATTATTGCCACACGACTGGCTGATGTAGAAGAACCTCTCCCCCTCTCTCCCCCACTAGAAACAGTGTCATTGGAAATTTCATTGAAGGCATACAATACGCATCTCTTTCTTTCTCTTCCTCCGTATATAAGTGAAAGAACTGGCAAGGGTGCAGAACATTTCCCTTGAGAAAAATGATAGAAATACCTAAAGAAAGAAGCTTGGGAAGAATAGTTTCTCAGGCAGGCTGCTTTACAGCTCTCCGTGCCTGCTCCCAGTAAAGCAGCAGCGTCAGGATCAATATGATTAAAGTAGTAGACATTTGAAAGGGGCATAAGATATTGCGATTGGTGAAAATCGCATGACACTGGATTATTTTCAAAGCAACCGTAGCTGTCATGAGCATTTGAGACATGTTCTTCAGCAAATCCTCCCGGACACAAACATTCTCCATTCTGGTGGATCCCATATCTGCCGCATGACAGTGGCTGATCACATTCACTTAAAATATCTGCAAACAGATCAACAGAGTTGTTGTGATAGAACTGATTAGCAAAATCACTGTAAATTCTTAGATGCCCATCCGGATCTAGTCTTAGATAGGCCATTAATGGGTAATCAACGGTAGTTGTTGTAAACACTACATCAGGCTCACTAGGTGAAGCTGCAAATATATTCAAAGCAAGATTACTTGTATTATAAGTATTGTTGATTATTTCCATGCCTCCAACTGTCCCCGGAATTGAAAATCTAAAGTACATTTGTGGGACATTGCTTTGGTAAAAACCAAGTACGGCTTCAGGGGTTACAGAAATGTAGAAACTTCCCTCGGACAAATTAGTTTCTGAAAAGCTGGCCACCAGCTTCTGTCCTGGCAGCAGTTTCTGTCCAGGAACAAGTGTGTCTGTCGGATGATCAAAAGACTGCCAAATAGCCCTGTTGTTGCTATCATGGAGCACGAGGTTTCCAGTCTTCTTCATCTTCATGCCTGCAACAGACATGTTAGATGTGTTGGTAGTCCAAACCAAAGTTCCATCTGCCTCTCTCAAGACCAAATTCCCATCTGGGAACAAATGTAAAGATGCATTCTCGCGAACAGGATTATTCCTGTTTGCTGTCCATATTATATTGCTGAAAAACGCATAGTCATCGACCTTTAGGGCTGCACCAACGCCGAAATAGAAGGATTGGTCCTCCCCATTAAGAGAATCGAAGAATTCGGTCTCCCCATTAAGAGAATAAAACCCACATGCATAAGCAGGTCTGGATTCGTCGATCGGCCAGTTGTTTGAGTCGACATCCTCACTCAATAGGATGATGTTGTCTGAAAACGGATAATTGTTTGTCCAGGACATGGGTGCTTCTGTTGCAGCATGAAAATTGGCTTGGGTTAACAAGAAGTGTGAAAGAGATAATAACACGATTAGAAATTTTAGAACAGGCAGTAGAGCCATTAGTTGTTTCTGGTTCAAAATTGATCTCATGAAAAATGGTACTAAAATAGGTTTTAAGTACATAGTACACGGTTTTCTATAGTTTTCAAGTCTACTTCTATAGTTGACTAATGTGAAAATATCCCTCACAAACACAACGTAAGAGACAGGCAATACCAAATAGACTGAACTAATTGACTTGATTTGTTGATTAATGCCCTTTGAGTTGGACTTTGTCTTGCATATCCTTCAAACAGGAAATGGTTTCCAGACAAATTAATGGATAGAAAGGATATTAAAAAATAAAGGAAGGTCCATGAAGGACCCTCATAAATTGATTAGGGACATCGGTATAGAGATAACAAAATGGATGTCTTTTGCTCGCAGAAGTGACATTTTCAGAGCTCCTGATCAAGTTACTCAACATACTGTTGGCGATTTTAACATCCATACACATAAGAAGGACGGTAACTGACCGAGATCGTACAAATAGTGCTGTAATGTCTTCAGATCTTAGTTCTGATCAGAAATCAGCATTATCTAACCTCTTTCTAATCATTCTTATCTCTGCATTAAGGTCGTGGAAATCAGCTGAGTTCAATTTCATTCTTGCTAAAGTTCATGAAACTTTACGCGAGCAATATTAATTGTTCTATTTCATTGTTAGACTCCTCAGTTGTATTATTCCTATCCTAATGTCCTGAAGAGCTTTATACCTGATTTTGTTCTTGGTTTATGACAAACGGAATACGGAGACCACACTCTGGAGCACATATAACAAAAGAAGAAGAACCATGACTTCAACATCCATTGGGCCCTCTAACAGCTTAGAAGATGCCAACATGGAAGGCAAGCTTTTCCAAGTCAAGAGCACTAAAAATCATAAATGTCCTTTTCAAGTGGACTTTGACTTGCATAGCTAATGGCATAGAAAAATGGGTGGAGACGAAAATCAAACGAACATTAAAAGAGAGGTCCACAAGAGATCCTCATAATCTGAAGAGGGACATGGATGCAATGCAGATGTGATAAGATTGAACCCACAAGTAAAATTTCAGACTAATCCTCCTGTGTAGAATAAATGCACATAGCTGCAGAAAACTGCAGTGAAGACTAGTCCAAACTTGCATTGTAGAGTCAATAAAACTTTGTGAGACTGTGACACCATACATAATTGATACAATTTTTAAAATTTTTTAATTAAAAATCATCTAATCAATTAAAAATCAAATAATTAAAATATTTTTCAAGAAATTATCATATTGACTTTTTGTCGTGTAGAACAACAACGTATTACAAAATGCCGTGTGGTAAGCAAACAAATCATCTATAAGAAGTTTATTCGGACCATCTAGCTAAAACAGACTTCCCATTTAATTATTGGACACTTCCCCTCCCTACAAACATACATATTGCACAAAATCTGCTTTCTTGCTTAGTTTTCATTTTAATGATACAACAGCATGTCCTCCTATGCCCAGCAAATTTAGCTGCTTCATTCTTGTTTCTATTTTTCTTTTTCGTTTCTATTTATCAAATTCTGGCGTTCACGGAAGATAAAATAAATCGCACCCACTAATACCAAACTTTAAACACAAATAAAAAAGCATGACATTAAACAAGAATGTCGATAGTGACTCTTTGTTGTAATTGTATAAAAGGGCATGAAATAATTCCGCTGATGAGACACGTTTGAGAAATAATTGTACAAATTCAGTCTGGAACATGGGCTCGTTTGAACTTTAGGAATGCGGACCTCACTGAGAGCCCAATTATGGCCTCTCTTAGAGTTTGTCCAAATGGGTTTGTGGAAGAAGAGTATTCAGACTTATTGGGCTGACAAGCTTCCTCGCTTTTGTCCAGAATAGCATACTTGGGCCTTCGTGCAACAATCCCATGTCATCCCATTGCGAGACAAGGAAGATTTGTGGCTCGTC
>STGP01011169.1:5243-16401 GCA_004918865.1 Caryocar brasiliense | reverse complement strand
GGGAGCTGGCATTCAGCGCGTTTGCGACGGGGAGTGAAACTGCCAACAAGGCGCAAGCTTTGCGGGTTGTTGTTCGAAAGCCTGTAAGTGTGTTTTTCTAGGTTTTTATTTGTTTGTTGTTTGATTGGATTTTGGGTTTCACTTTGATTGTTGGTTTAGCTTTTTAATGTAGTAGGTTTTAGCAGTGAAGTGAAGCTCTTTTTAACTGAACCGGATGAATAGATTGTCTTTCGCCTTATTCGCATTTAGGTAGTGTAGCCATGCAACGCCTTTCAAATGAAAAGAAAATTTTTTGATGCTTATAGTGCAAGGCACAGAGTTCAGGCTAAAGATTTGGATAATGCATTTTAGTGTATTTCTGACTAACATTTAAAGCCATCTTTATTTCTTCTTTTTTTTTTTTTTAAGCTTCTAGAAAGGAAGAGATGTTGAAGTGTAATCTAAATGATAGTATTTGTTTATTACATTTCCTTGCCCGAGTCTAAAGTATGTTTACTAAGAACTTTATATGTCTTAGATAATGTCGTTCTTGGAGTGCTTATGGTTGTAAATGTACCACGCTTTTGAAGGTACCCCTCAAAGAGGAGTTGATGGAACTTGCAACTATATAGACCCTATATCTGGAGCCATTTTTAAGACAAAAGATGAAAAATGAAATAATGCCGGCGTGATTATATATTTCAAAGACATAATGCAAAGATGGATATCTAGAACCTAAATATCTAAGGATTCTTATTATGTGTAATCTCCACATCGAGGAGGGAAAGTGTACCCAAGTAGCATCATGGGATTGGGAAGAATAAGCTGATGGCGAGTACTGGATTATTGAGATTGCTTAAGTGGAAGGATTGAAAAATGGCTTATTGGTACAACTTACTGACTATAAAGGTCGTTTGTCTACAGAGGTTGTTCAGGATATGCTGTCTTCCAATGACTTTTTTTGACCAAAAAGTACTTGGTAACTGGATCTTTATGTTCCCAGCATTATTAACCCATCAAGAGCAACTATTACTCCTACCTTCTGTTCCATTTCAATCCAAACCTGTCCTTAAAGCTGATAGGCACAAGTTCTTCCTCCACTTTGCACTATGTTGCCTTTATTTATAAATTTAATTGCTAAAAGGATTTTTTGCTCTGCTCAATTTTAAACCTTTCAAAATGAAGTAGCTTTAGCTTAAATATCTTTCCTCAACTAATTGTAGGGCATTTGGATGGTAATTGAACTTGGGTATGTCCAAATTTTTTCTGATATTTCCATTAAGTTGTAATCATACATTGAATTCAATGAAAATGATGACAGGGAATTGTACTGCACTTATGGCTATGTATTTGCACCCAGTTGACTGTTGGATGATAAAGAAAGATCTTTTTGCTGACTGACAGTTGTTAATTGCGCAGTTTGTGGTGAGACTTACTAAAGACATAGTTGAAACGTATCAAATATGCAATCCTCAGTTTAAGTATTCGGAAGAGTTGAATCCAAAACGGTATTTGACCAGCCCATCAATTGGAGTTCTGAATGATGGACATGACAATGTGAACTCAGACCTTATCCTGACTGTGAATTATGCCATGGTGAACTCAGACTCACGAAGAAGGTTTGTGCATGCTCATTACTTCTATTTGCTAATTAGTTTTCAAATTTTCTAGAACTCCTATTTTGTTGTACTTGGCCTTTGGCATTTAGACTACCTTGGTATTGGGTTTTGTTTTTTTGTGAGGGAAGTATGGTTGGAACTGGAAATGATCAAGACAGGTTCAGATGTAGTTAGTTATTGATAAATTTGTAAAATTGGTATTGGTAAACAAGAATCATGTTTTAGGTGCTGATTTCATAGCTAAGTTGCAATCTTGCTTAGGTTTACAGAACTAGCAAAGAATTTGGTAATTGTTTAAATATTATAAATTTAGGTCGTAACTACATTCCGGATTTACACAGATGAAAAAATTGACATTACCAAAATCTTTACTACCACGGTACACCTTTCATCTTCTCTTGTAGCTTGTTCCTTTCACTATCAACGTCTGGAGATGTTTTGTGGTTCCAAAAAGGTGTGATATTGTGATGCGAAAAGGCATACAATTTCCAGTCTTTGGTAGTTGAAATTTGCTTTTGTGCTTTTTGATGACCCATTGATAAACTCATGTCTGCAGATATGTTGTCAAAGATGTTCTTGGCCATGGGACTTTTGGACAGGTTGCAAAATGCTGGGTTGCAGAAACCAATTGTTATGTTGCTTTAAAGATAATTAAAAATCAACCTGCATATTATCAACAAGCGCTGGTTGAAGTATCTATTTTGACCACGGTATTTTTAAAACTGACCCTTGGCAGTATGTGTCCAATTACTTGTGCACTTAGCACTAACATTTCAATGTGTTTGCTCCACGGTATGCTCTTTGCAGTTAAACAAGAAGTATGATCCTGAGGATAAGCATCACATTGTTCGTATTTATGATTACTTTGTGTATCAGCGGCATCTGTGCATTTGCTTTGAATTGCTCGACACAAATTTGTAAGTAACAATGACTAATATTAGTTTCCTGGTGGCTGTGTGCTGGGAGGCATGTTTCTTCTATGATTTTCTTACTCTTGCAGATAGAGATTTGTTACCTTAGTTCTTTTATGCAATATTTCCTCATGGTATGGGATTATTCAGGTACGAGCTCATCAAAATAAATCACTTTCGGGGACTGTCATTGAGCATTGTCCAGTTGTTCTCCAAACAAGTATGATCTGAGTTAGCAGTTATGCTTGCTGTGCTTCCATGATATTTGGGTTGACTTATTCTTATTGCCTTTTTAATTTGTTTTCTTAAAGATTTTACGTGGGTTGGCTCTGTTAAAAGATGCTGGGATAATTCATTGTGATTTGAAGCCAGAAAACATTCTTCTGTGCACGAGGTGAATTACCTTTTGTGATGAATTTGGGCTTAAACTGTGCAATAGGCTTTTCATTTATGTTGAAACTGAATTTTTTATCTTGAAAAAAAACAGCGTGAAGCCAGCAGAAATAAAAATAATTGACTTTGGATCAGCTTGCATGGAAGATCGTACTGTTTATTCATATATTCAGGTAATTCATCTATGTCTATATGTGCATGTTTTTGTTTTGTTTTTTCCCATCCTATCACATGTTCTTAATTTCATATTTCTGTTTTTTCTGCAGAGTCGTTATTATAGATCTCCAGAAGTTCTTCTTGGATATCAGTATCCTTTCAAATCACAATATGCCTTGGATTGCTTCATGCATCTCTTTAATCTGCATGTGCTTATTTTTCATTTTCTTTCTGTTTCATGTTCTAAAAGATTTTACTTGGAAGTTTTTCTTAGTTTCTGTATCAGCTAGTTTGTATAGGGATCTTTGTTTGTGTGTGCGTGAATTTCTGTGCATGTTCATCCATTTATCGCTGGAAAATTTTTTGTTGGACTTCAATAGGAATGTCTATAGCTCAAGCTGAATTTGAATATCTGCATCTAGCAATAGACTACTCCTATGCTTGAGCATCTGTGCCGCATGAGATTCAGCAATAGTTTTGTGTTTCTGTTTTCTTTTTCAAAATAACATTTAGAGGAACATTTGTTTGATGATCTGGTGTTGGATGCAATATCAGTTGACACTAAATATTTCTATTATCTTAAAAGATTGACATATTTTTTATTACATTGGGTTAAGTGTGGTTGGCTTAGATTTTATATTAAATATTCACATTACAGAATTAGCTTTATTAAAATAGACTGTAATTCAATTTTTAAACTAAAAGCCTTCTTATCAGATACTCAGTATCCAATCACTGCCAATTGACCAATCCACGATTGACTCATAACCAGAATGGTCGATCTGCAACTGCTATTATTGTTACAACTTTCATCAATTCCTGGGCACTGGCAACTTCAGGAATATTATTATCCATGTCTATATTCTACTGGATGACCATTTCATTGACCTAGAACCATCTAACTTCTTCACAATCTTTTCTTCTTTGCATTCTGTACAATAGGAGATGCAGTAAAACAATTATCTTCAGCAAAACAAAGAGAGCAAGAAATGTTTTTGTCCTATTTCCCATTGGTGATTTGGTGGTTGTGCTGCAGTGTTGCTGATTACTTTGTTTTCAGGCAAGAACTTTTGGAATTGATTGACAGATTGCTTAATTGTAATCCCTGCATTCTTTATATATTATCCTGGTGCCGTGGGCTTTTGTCTTGGGCCTTCACCATTACCAGATATACTACAGCCATCGACATGTGGTCCTTTGGTTGTATAGTTGCAGAGTTGTTTCTGGGTTTGCCACTCTTCCCTGGAGCCTCAGAATTTGATCTTTTGAAGAGAATGATTGAAATCCTAGGGTGAGTCCTCTTTATTGGTAGGCTAGAGTAAAATGTATTCGTACTTTTTGAAGACGAATAGATGCTTTTTTAGAGAATTTTTTTTTACCATGCTGATAGGATGATCTGTCTCATATCTCCTCTATTATTTGATTCTGCTTTTCCTTTCTTTCTGAGTTTTTGGGGTCAGAAATAATCATTAAGCAAGACAAACACACTGGATACTTTTGGGAAATTTTTTTCACGGAAAAAAAATCGGCTATCTTTCAATATTGTGATTTGAGATTAGGTTAGTGTTTTTGCACTTGCAAACTTCTGCAGTACTGTACATTTTACCATTGTTGTCAGATAGTGAAGATGGAACCTGATTGCCAGTGTGCAATCTAGTCACCCCAATGTGCTTTATGTTCTCCTGTTTCTATCGGGAGCCTGGAGTTCATAACAATCATAATGGTTAAGGTTTGAACAAAATAGTGAACTTATATCTACTAAGAAATTGATGGGATGTGGTCTTCCAATGTTGGAAGAGAGGCCATGCGGCGTATTGAAATGTTTCTGTATGTAATAAACGTCTGGATGGGTTAGGAAAGAAACATTAATTAAGTGAATAACTAATGCAGAACTTTGAGAACCTACAACAATGGATTGATAAATGTGATGCCTGAAGTGATAGATTGTATGAATATGCAAGATTTCGTGAAATTGGCAATTAATCAACATAGAAAAGGGCACCTTGTAGACTGATTCTCTATTTGTTTTCCCTGCATTTGCAAGGATTTAGTGATTGAATTATGTAAAATGACAGAGTGGTTTTCATACTAATTTCCATTAGTTAGTTGCTCTCCTTTGCAGTTATTCTCAACAGCTTTTTATGTCTGATTGAACTGTTGTAGAGGACAGCCCCCTGATTATGTATTAAAGGAGGCAAAAAATACAAGTAAATTCTTTAAGTGCATTGGGAGTGTCCACAATATAGAGAATGGGGAAGTTTCCTCGAGCAGAAGAAGTGCTTATCAAGAATTAACAGTAGAAGAGTATGAAGCTGTAAGTATCATCTGGTAGTACTGGAAGTAAATTTGTAGATACGGGTAAAAGTACATTCTTTTGTATAATAATAGGTCTTCTTAATCTCTTTTTTCGGTATTGACATGGGTGGATGAAATTATTCTCCTCTATGTTGTTTGTGATGGATTATTCTCTGCCTGATTCTGATGATTGGTGGTTTCTGTTCAGAGAGAGTTGAAAAAACCATCTATTGGCAAGGAGTATTTCAACCATATGAACCTTGAGGCCATTATCACAAATTATCCATATAGAAAGAATTTGTCTCAAGAAGACATTGTCAAAGGTCATTCATACCATCCTATTGTATGGGAAAATTTTGCATAATGTGTGCTATGTTTTCAAAGAAGTTTCTGATGCCCATTGTACAATTGACGTTCAACAGAAAGTCAAATACGACTCGCGTTGATTGATTTCTTAAGGGGACTTGTTGAGTTTGATCCTGCAAAACGGTGGTCTCCTTTTCAGGTAATTGCATTTACTACTCGCAAGCAATTGATTAATAATTAGACATGAAGTCTGCTGCACTGCATCTAAATTTGAGGCTGTGGATAGAATTGTCATTATGGCTGATTTGCATGCAGGCTTCAAAACACCCTTTTGTGACTGGGGAACCTTTCACATGCCCTTACCAGCCTCCTCCAGAGACACCTCGCATGGTGAGTGGACTGCTCTCTGTACTTGTTCACTTTTGTCCTTGTATTTGAGATCATACAATGTTGTGGTCTTCATGACACAGTTGCTCAATTCTTGGAGCGACTCAACACATCTTCACATGGTTTTCCTGGATGAATCGTAGGTTTTAACTCTGATTGCACTTTTTCTTCTGGATTTATTCTTGTAATTAGTTTAGCACTTTGAGGAATTGTTTGACTTTGGTTCATTCTGCTTTCATTTAGTCCTTTCTTTTTTCTTTTTATTTTTTTTATTTTTTGAAGTGTTACTTATCCTTGCACATAGGTGGCATTTCTCTTTGCAAGTAATTGGGAAGTTTTGAAGAGTTTATATTGAAGTATACTACATTTCCAGTGCCTTACATGATTGTCCTTGTCCTATTTAATAGAGTGCTTTGTATATGTTGCACATTTTTATCTTGTTTGCTTTAATAGATATATGCAGTGTTGTTTTCACAACTATGTCAGAATTTCATATTTATTAAAGGGGCTGATTTACTTGTGAAAATTATTGGTTTAGTCACCTCCCCCTTGTTATGGGTTGGGCTACTGTTTTTTGTTCAACGGTACTTTATTGAACCTTATTGCTGCATTGGGAGCTGCACCCCTGGAGGCGTGATATTCATTCGTCTTTTGAACTGATACTCACTTCTGTCTGTTTCTCTTTTCCTTGGGTTTTGTAGCCTGTTGCTCAAAATTTTAGGGTGGACCACCATCCAGGTGGTGGGCATTGGTTTGCTGCTGGCCTCTCTCCTAATGTGAGCTCACTGCTCCTTTGAATATTGGTTAGAAAGGGGAATTTTGCAAATTTGTAGTTGTGGTGTCACTCATCTCACAGTGTCTGTCTGTAGACACATGAAAAAAGGGAAAAGGGAAAAGAGGAAGAGAATGAAAAAGAAGGTGGAGAAATTGATTAGAGAACATTTTCTTTAATGCAGGTATCAGGCAGGAACAGAGCGTCCTTACACAACAGCCCACATTTTCAAATGGTTCCATATGCACATGCTAGTATTTATGGCAGTGTAGGAAGTCATGGCAGCTATAATGATGGTATTGGCCTTGGAAATAGCTATGGAAGCTATGGAGATAGTAGGAATATGTTTGCCTATTATTCACCAGTGGGTCCATCTGGGATGAACATGCACCCACAAGCTGGTCTATCGATGCTTGGAAGTAGTCCAGATGCTAGACAGAGGTTTATCCAGTATTCACATGGAAATGGACTTGGAGTGAGTCCATCAGCTGGAAGTTTTGCACCACTTCCCCTTGGAACCAGCCCCTCGCAATTTACTCCTCCAAGCTCCTATGGTCAATTATCAGCTGGTTCTCCTGGCCACTATGGCCCAACTTCCCCAGCAAGAAGCAGTTGTCATGGATCACCTTTAGGAAAGATGGCTACCCAGTTCAATAGAAGAAAGAGTTGGGGGTATTGTGGAAGCTCTCAATCACAAGAGACTTCATCATCCTCACATTGGCAAGGGCAAGTTACAGATGGCAGCATCTCTAGCCAAGGTGAGGGAAATCCTCCACTACTAGGTAGTTCTCCCTCACACTGGCAGTCAAATTCCAGCACTGCAAGCTGGATGCAGCATCAAGGAGGCAGTGGAATTTCTACTGGTCACTCTGGCGTTCAGAATATGCCTGCCTCCTTCAAACATGGTCCAATGCAATTTCCTCAAAGCTCAGTAGTAGCTCGTGATAAGCCAGAGTCCAACCTGTCATTGCCGGATCCAGGAGATTGGGATCCAAATTACAGGTAAACAATGGTAAATGTTCAATTTGAAACTATCACTCGTAAAACTCTTTTTTTAATTTTGAATGTGTGTATGCTTTGGTCTTACGGCTTATTTTTTTAGGGCAAAGCAAACAAAGTTTTCAGGAATTCGATTTTAGTTTTGATGTCTCAATAGATTGAACTGTTTGTGGTACCGTTTTGATGTGAGCTTAAAAGCAGTGGCTGAGTGGTCTTTTCCTGAAATGTGAAACAAATACAGAGATATGAAGAATTTGCACTCCTTTAACTGACAAGTGATATGCCAAGATAAAGAAAATAGGAAAAGCCATCCACTTCATTTAATAAAATAAAATAAAATTAATGACTGCAACATAGTTGGTAGAAAACCAATAGATGGGTAATGCATGTTTAGCCTTTTTTTTGAAACAGCTTCTTTTAGACATAGGCCTTTATTTAATGTGCCTTTTTGGCATTTTCTTAAGCTGTGAACTCAGCTAACTTCAAATAGCTCGTACATGAGTCAGCTGTGCACGAAAAGATGAATCCAGGAGAAAGATTACTGACTTTTAGAGAAAAAGGGTGCGAGGGGAGAGAGAGAGAAAGAAGAGGGGGAGGGAGAGGAGGGAAGGAGGGAGGAATAGAAACCATTGCCAAGGATATTGGTGCACCCTTATTGTGGCTGGCACACATTCGCTTACTTATTGTATTTGACTATTTGATGCATCTATTACTTATAGATGTATAATTCTTTTCTAAATAGCAAAATGCATTACTTATTAGGTGAAACATGGTGCAACATTTTGCAAATGTTCACTATCATTGTAAGATTATATTCCCAATTTATACAAAATAAAGTTTAGATGGTATGCTTGCTCAAAGCATGTTGCATCTGCAAGTTTACTGCATCATTTGTGTTAAAGCTCCAAAAACCACCCTAGTGCTAATTGAGATTCTAAAAGCTATTTACACATGTTCTATTTGAAATTCAAAATCCTTTCCTCAACATAGTGTGACTTCTGTTATCGACGTTTCAGTGATGAACTTCTTCTTCAAGAGGATGGTTCTGATGTCAACACATTAAGCACCGAGTTAAGCAAAGGCTTGCAGCTTGGTTCAGGTGATCAATGGGTGGGTCTTGGAAGAGCCAACCGTTCCTCAAACCCTGTCTCCTCTTCATTAATTCAAAGGTATTTTTGGGTTCTTGAGTATGTTTATTCTTGAACTTGAAAATTATGAGGCTCTTAGGACTTCAGACATAAATCCTTAAGGACTGAAGTTTATCAATATTTTGGGCAAGCAGAAATCCTGTGAGAAGATATGAATCCTTTGATTGGTTTAGGGTATCATATGCAACAATGAATTGTTTAATTGGATGTGTCTCAAGTATGAGAATATGAATATGACGCTTTTCAGGCCTCTTTTTTTTGGTCCCCTTTTATTTGTGTGGATTTTGTTTGGGAGAAGGGAACAATGGTGGTGGATATGTTATGATTTAAACATTTAAATGTTTTCACATTTCTTGGTTCTATTCATGGTGGTATGTCTTGTGTGTCAGACAAATTGGGCCCATTCAAGGATTTTCACTTATGGAGGTGGGCAGCCCTCCTTCGGCTCATGATATGCATTCCAGTTATGGCCGTTCAATGTCAAAGCCATCTCATGTTATGCCCCATATTACACAAAATTCTCCAAGCCGTTTGGGACAGCAACCTCTCCAGCGGTTCAATCATGTGAGGCCTACTGCTCGGGGTACCGAATGGAATCATATCAAGGTCCAGCCCCTTCCTTCCAGTTTGAATTCAGGGGGGCAACGTTCTCCAGGAAGTAGTTCTTTAAACAATGGCATGCCTTGGGGTACTTCCTGACTTAATGCTGACAGAAGAATTAAATTTTTACCTTCTTTTTTTAGCTTAATTCTTTGATCCATGGAAGTGAAAGATTATGCTGCTGGGAATGATGTGAGCTTATACATTTTAATTGATGTTGACATTCTATTGTAGGACGTAGGGCCAATTATCCTGTCACAAGCATTCCTCCAACATCCCGAGGAAGAAAAGACTATGGAAGGATTGCCTAGTTTGCGAATCAGCTAATTTTTTACTGCAATGGATTAATGTATTGAGTGATGGAAGAAATTTGTAATGGATAGTTCACGTGCCTTGTGAGCTGCTAAGAAAATTCTCCTCCAGACAGGCTCATTCATTGTGTTGCATAAATATAATTCATGGTTGTGGTTTCTTCTTGTGATTTCTCTCTCTCTCTCTCTCTCTCTCTCTGCATAAGGCAATTATCCGATACCCAATATTTTGGATTTTAGCTGCATGTCATACAAACGTTAGATTGCTTTTATAAGTGTTAAAATGAATCTAACCTGGTTATTGAAGTGTAATTGCAGATGCTCGGAAGAATTTCAGCTCGGAATCTGGTTAAAGGTGATAAATAGAATTTAATAGGTAACAGAGCTTTTAGTTTGCTTTTCTTCTTGTACATTGTGTAATTTTAATCTCATAAAGTTGTTATTAGTCAAGCTTAAATTACACGGTGCTATGGAGATGGAGGTGGTTTGTTGAGTTGCCAGTTATTTGATGTTCTGAGCTATGGACATGGAGGTGCTCTCTCCAATTTTTCTTTCTTGATGTAAGAAGATTAATATTTTTTTTGTGTCCAAGACTGTTTGTGACCTGTTTATGGAGAATTACTAAACGAATATCTCGCATTCATTTTCTTTACCGGCAAAACATGAAGAAAAGATATACTACTACTAGTTTAAAGGTTTATGTTTTTCCCTGAACTGTTTCTACTGTTGTTGGAGAAGCAGAGATCAAGCAGATTGGAAAAGCTTCATGGTGGAGTGCCCCCATAATCTATTTTCTTTAAACTTTGGTATTTGTTTATGTACAGTCCTCATTACCTTACGCCGCCCATGGTATAATGCATTTAAGTTGTGTTTGCCAATGACATTGTGCAAGGTTTGTTCGATTATACGCCACTTCTGCATCGAGTTTTAACAGTCTGCACAGCCCCTCCTGTATCTCTTTAACGTTCTTGTGGCATGCATGCCTTGTCTACCCTGCCCTCTTGATTTAAGCACGTCATAAAATATGCTTTTAGGTTGGACTTCCATCTTTGGTGGTTAATTAATGAAGCATCAAGTATAGGCAACACCGTTTCCTGTGAGGTTGGTACTGAATACCTTAACTAAACTAAACTAAACAGATACAAACCTTATCGGGACATTGGCAAAACCGGCCGAGCAAACAGCATTCCGTGTCCGAGCAGATGGGTCGGGTCAAGTGGGTTAGAAACTGTGTGTGGAGCACATGGTTAGTTGAAACTGTTGGCATGTAGGTGAGTGGCTG
>STGP01011166.1:0-11557 GCA_004918865.1 Caryocar brasiliense | reverse complement strand
ACCCTTGTCTTAGAAGAAAGTGAAGATATCTCTCCAGAGCTACTTTCCCCTCTATTAGACAGTGTCAAACAGGGAAATGAGGTGAAGTATTATTTTAAAGATTATTAATGTTTTCTTTCTTCCTTTGTGGTTTACATGAATCTAATGAGCACTTACATTATGCTTCAGGAAGTTCCCGTTGCTCGTAAGGTGGGAGAGAAAGTACTTGAAAGCTGTACTGATAAAGTTAAACCTGTTGCTCGGAAGTTGGCAGAGAAAGTACTTGAAAGCTGTGCTACTAAAGTTAAACCTTACTTGATGCATGCTGTGAAATCTTTAAACATTTCACTAGATGACTACAGTGATATAGTCTTTTCTATTTGTCAAGATACCATAGGTGCTGAACAGAATCATGTTGCTGATGCAAATAAGGTAAATTACTTACTCTAGGAAGAGAAGATTGTCATTGATGGTGGTTGGTTTGGTTTTCTCAATTAAGTGTTTTTTCAATTTATTGCTTTTGCGGTTGATGCAAAAGGTCCGCATTTTTCTGAGGAGATGTAAGGTTAAGAGATGTCTGTTGCATTTGATTATTAACCACTTTCTCTGTAGTTGGTTTGTCTTCCTCATGCATGCACCTTAATTAAAGATGTCAACATTATTTTCATGAAAATTTAAGCAGGAAGTTTTATTATTAGTATGTTTGGTTTTTTGGTGGGGTTTTGCTAATTGCTTTGTGTTGAAACTGCTTGTTAATAAATTTTTAGTTTATGTTGCATCTTTTTGTTGTCTTCATAAATTTTCTTCACCAACTTGCTGCAGGTTGAAGAGAACATGCTGCCCAAGGCATCATTGGATAAGGCTGCACAGGTGTTGTACTTTCCTTTGTGCATTTTTTTTTCTCTTTTACATTAGTTTCTAAATGTACTTTCATGCAGGCTGATAAACAGATACTGGAAGAAGTGGCTTCTCCTCAACAAGCTGATCCTGTAGATGACAAATTGCCCAAGTCAGTTGTGGGCAATGGTGTAACACAGACTGCAGAAGATGATTTGTTGGCGGATTCCTTAAAGAAGCAAGAGGATGGTAATCTTCTTGAGCAGTCAAAAAGCATTGATATGTCAAGCAGTGCTGAACCTGATACATTGGATACTGAGAAGGTAGTTATTACAGAAAGCAAATTGGAAGAGAGTTCAAAGAAGAGAGGGAAAAAAGCTACCTCTTTCACCAAACTTACAGGACCTTCTAAGAGTCCTGATGATACTGAGAAGGATGTTGTGGAACTTCCAGATGATAATGGTCAAAGCAAGGATCTTTTGAAATCACCTAGCAAGGATGTACCTGCCGAGGTGGCTGTGACTTCTGAAGATAAAAAAGAAATGGGTAGTCCACCTTCCTCACCCAAGGCATTAGAGGATGAATCTGCAACTGTTGCTTCCCCATCGGTAAGTGGAAATCTTCCTGAGGAGAATTCCAAGAATTCTGGACAATCAAAGAAGAAAGAGAGCTTGATTAAAGGTTCTTCACCTTCTACTGATGATATTCCCAAAAAGGCATCTGAAGGCTCAAGTGACTCTGAAGCTAAGCTGCCTAAGCGCTCTGGGAGACGGGCACCTGTGGAAGGTTCCAAAGAGGAGAAAGCATTGAATACAACTGTATCAAAGAAGGGAAGCATCGTAAGTGAATCAGAGGGAAAATCATCAAAGCAGCTATCTAGGAAACTGGCAAGCAGTAACAATGCGGATGATTCCTCTTTAAAGCAGCCAGAGGATAAGAGGCAGCGCAGTCGTGGGAAAGCTATTTCAGAACAGAATTTAGCAAAAAGTTCAGCTAAAGAGGATGACAAAGTACTTTTTCTTGGCCTTTATTAGTGACTTAGTTGTTTTGCTAAATTAATTAAATTAATCAATTGTTGTTGCTGTTACCCTTGTGTAGGGAAAGATATCTCCCAAGTCAGCCACAAAATCAACAAAAAATGAGCAGGTGCAGGATCAGACTCCAAGGACAAATACCAAAAGAAAGCGATCAGCAGCCAAAGAACAAGTACATAGTCTTGATACTCTGAGAAACCATATCACAAAGAAGGTTTTTTATATTTTTGCTAGATTTTCGCTGTAAACAGGGACTTATCTCCCCGACTCCTCTGAGAGGTCCTCTAGAATTTTACCTGCTTTCCTTCCATTCTCATCCTCCATTTGTTCCATAATGACCCATTCATGGAAAATGCTATCCTGCAGAGTGCAGTTATATATATAAACATGTATTCCATGAGAATTTTCTTTTAGTTTGTATCCATATTGATAGGTCACATATCAGCAAATCTGTTATCATCAATACTTTATATTTTTACGTTTTTTGGATTCTTGATGTGGACATGCAACTTCACATTCTTTTTCAATATCCATCTGAGTTAATTATTGGTGAAGATTACTGGCATATATAAGCATGTCTTTGACTTTTTCTAGGTCAATGTTAATTCCTTTGTTTTCCTATGGTTTCTTACTAAAGCAATTGTTGAGTCAGGCATCTGATGATAAAGAACATGGTGAAGAACTGGTTGGTAAAAAGGTTAAAGTTTGGTGGCCACAAGATCGCAAGTAAGAAGCTGGTCCATTTTTTTTTCATAGTCTGTCATGTATATCATCATATGCTTGAACCTATCTTCATGCTACTGTTGGATGCTTTTTCCATGCGTACGCATGTGCTTGCGTCAGATAAGATGCCTAGTAATCACCTTTTTATGTGAGTATGTCAAATTTAAAGACTTCAGTTGAATCGTTAGTTATCTAGGGAAGTTTTATTAACATCCTTACCTTGTAGGAATTATTTTTCTAATGTGTTCTCTATTATTTCTGAAACTAATTTTTCTTTGGCATTACATGATTAACGTAATGCACTCATCCATAAATATATATAACCAACTGAAGTCAGTTCTCTATTTAACTCTCAAAATGGTCACCATGTTACACATTCACTTGTCCAACTCCCCTCCTCCACATTTCCATAGACTGATCTAACTTGGGACCTATAGTGACCACAACCCATCTATTACCAGCTGAGCTACACCTAATGCTCCTCTCTTCATGAATGCAGATAGTTTTAATCTTTTGTTTCAAACTTTCATCCTGTTGACTTTCAAGTAAACTCCAGTTTGCTTTTCATACATTATGGCTCTGAAATATTCAGGTCCACTTTACTTTCTCTCTCATGTTTATTTTTGATTTTGCAGATTTTATGAAGGTATTGTGGATTCTTTTGATCCTGCGAAAAAGAAGCACAGGGTGAGAAACTGAGAAACGAACTCCTGTTTGCCATTTTGTTACATGAGTTGCTTGGGTTTTACTTTGTTCCCTGTTGTGTGTTTCTCTTGGGGTTCTGCTTGTGAGGACTGCATCCGGTCCCAACATGAGTACACACATAAAGAAATATATATGCTCCGAGTCTTTATATCTCTACCATTTACTTTGTTTTCTTTTATAAAGGTTGCTTATATAGACGGTGACGAAGAAATATTGAACCTCAAAAGACAAAGATGGGAGATAATTGAAGGTGATTCTGAGTCAGATGAGGTAAGTGGCCACCTGACCTGTGTATTCTTGAATCTCTTAGAGTTTATGCTGACACATTTTCAATGCAGGCAGAAGCAACTGATCACCCCAGTCCAGATTCTTCCTCTGATATGTGAGTTCTGTGCTGTCCACGTAGCCTTTAACTCCCTTGTTCAAACTTGTTTGGTTTTCTTTTCTCAATGGGTCCTTGTAGGAAGAATTTCAATTTAGAGATATTAATTGGTAGGACTATATTTTGTTTATATAGTACTAAAATTTGACTGTCATACTTTGTGCTGAGTGGCTTGAATGATGACTTTGTTGTCTTGTTTTGGAAATATAGTCTTATGGTGTTAATTATGCTTGTTTTGGAAATATGGTCTTATGGTGTTAATTATGTGATACTGACCAGGCCCCTGAAGAAAGTGAAAACAATGAATGTTTATTCACCTAAAAGGTGAGTAATTTTTTTTCTTGAAGATATGCTATTGTTTGTTTTGGTTTTGATTTTTATTATTTGATTTGTAGGAGTGGATTTGCAACTGCCAGCAAATCAAAAGGTGCAGCAACAAAATCTGCTCGCAAATCAAAAGAAGTCGGTAAACATGATGACAAATCTGCAGATGACTCAAAAGCTGGTAAAAAATTGGAGGATGATACTGGTAGCAAAAGTAAGGATTATGGCACTAAATATGTAAGTAAATCTGCGGATGTTGCTCAAAAAACAGCCAGCAAATTCAAAAATGATTCGACTGCCAAGACTAGCAAGTCTAAAGAGGATGGCAGCAGCACGCCCAATACTTCCAAGTCCAAGCAAGAAACACCTAGAGCTGGCAAGTCCAAGCAAGATACTGTTAAAGTTACATCTAGCGCTAAGAGTAAAACCTCCAAAAGCGGAGGGAAATCTAACACTAATGGCAGTGGGAAATTGAAATCTGGTTCGTCGAAGGTGAAAGAGAATGAGGATATGGAGAACTCAGCTGATTCAGGTAAAGCACTCGAGAGTGCAAAGGGTAAGTTAGCAAGCTCATCCAAGGGAAGTGAGTCGAAGAGTGGGAAGAAGCGGCGAAGAGTTTGAAAGTTGATGCAGCATCTTAATTCTGCATTTTTTTTTTGGGGCAAAGCGGCGGTTTATTGTCCC
Organism: Caryocar brasiliense; assembly: GCA_004918865.1. Lineage (NCBI taxonomy): Eukaryota > Viridiplantae > Streptophyta > Magnoliopsida > Malpighiales > Caryocaraceae > Caryocar > Caryocar brasiliense. Next base: position 6,889 of record STGP01011166.1, on the reverse strand, counting down.
CTACATGTTGTCATAGACCCTTGTGCCCGCATTTTCACTGCGTCGTTAGATGTGCAACTGCTGCCGCTCGCACGCGGCGAGCGATGCTTTGGTTATTTAGTATCGTATTTGCTGTGATTATTAGGTTATGGCATAACATGGTTTAACCCAGAGTTTCCAATCTAGCTAGTGTTAGTTGGCCTAGTTTTCTTTCTTGCTTCTAGAGGGTAGTTTGGATTGCTGAGGGTAGAATAACATTGAGTTAGCGCTGTTAAGTACATGCTTTTATAGATAATTTATAGATTCAAAAGCTTGCTGCGAGCATTGCTCGGCCTGCGGTTTACATTCACTTGGTACTCTAACCTTCTAATTGCAAAGTTAAATACGAACTGCGAGCCTTAACGGGCTCAATTGCGGCAATTGTGGAATGCCCGATGATTTGCCCGACGTTTAGGCCCAACTCTGGTCAAATCTGACTTCAACTGGCCCATGGCTGGATCACATGAGCTAATGTTAGGCCTTCACAAGCCCAATTTTGCTTGACCGGCCCATTTAAGTGTATTTTGGTCTTATCTGGCGAAGACTGGGCCATGTTGGGCCGGTGAGAGCCCAATTTATGCAAAGATTGGGCCTCAACGAGCCCACTTTTTAAACTGGGCCCACATTTTGTCCCATACGGCCTCACCTGGGCTTCAGTTAGCTCATTAAGAAGGCCCATTGGGCCTGTTAGAGCCCATTTTGGGCCTCTTCTGGCCCAATTACGGAAAAAAATTAGGCCTTAGAATTTACTTCTGCACTGGGCCCATTACAGTCCAACAGGCCTCTCCTGGCCCATGACTGTGACATGGTGAGCCATTAGGTGCCCAACATTTGAATTCTTGGGCATCGACAAGCCCAATTTCTTTAAAATTGGGCCTTCTGGACTTAGCCCAATCAGGGGATTTGGTCTCACCTGGCCTGACTGGGCATATTGGGCCTCTAAGATCACAATTTGTGCGAGGTTTGGGCCTCAATACCCCATAACAAGAAAATTAGGCCTCAAAACGGGGCCCATATCTACTTGGATGGCCTCACCTGGCCCACCACTGGGGCATGTTGGGCCTTTGCAATTACGTAAACGTTGGGCCCATATTTAGTGTTTGCTGGACCCCGTTTGAATGTGGCCTCGCCTGGCCCATGACTGTATTTTTTGGGCCTTGGAGAGCCCAACTATTCGATTTCTTGGGCCTCAAAAAGCTCATGACGTTAAAAATTGAGCACTGATGTTGTAATTGTTTATTGGGCCCATTCACGTCGAAGATGGCAACATTTAGCCCATGAATTGGTCATGTTGGGGCCGTCACATTCGAACTCTGCGGGTTCTGGGCCTCCACGAGCTCAATTGTTTTAGAATTGGACACCAGAATTGCTTGGATAGGTCAAAAATGCCATCATTTGGCCCATGAATTGAGTTACGTTGGGCCTCTACTGCCTTAAACTTGGTATTGGGCCTTTACTGGACCAGTTCTTGATATTGAGCACTTATTATCACTTTCCGCCTCTGAGGCAAACAAATGGGCTTTGGCTTAGCAGACACCCAATATTGTTAAAAGTAGGCCTCGAGTTATAGTTCTCACGGTCCAACCGCGGACGTGGAAAAGGACCATCTAATTTCATCCGCACACTGTATGCAACAGGGCAGCGTAAAAACAATTAAAAAAAAAAAAAAAAACCAGTGGACAATTTTTTTATGCTTAATTAGTCATTTCTCTTATAATTGCTTACACATACAAAACCAGGACATTCTGCATAGCTCAAAATCTCCATCCAAACATAGATGCTTCTTTGCAGGTTTTACCAGGTTGTTCATTTAAAGGGCCTTTCTTCCAGCTCCAGCTTCCTTGTCACACACAGGTTGTACGTACTTGGCAACGGCCCTACAGAAAACTAAATCAGTTGTTTTCAACAACGAGGAAGTGCTAAATAAATTGTTGAAAGGCACACAAAAATGTTAGAAACGACTACCAGAAATTTACTAAAAGCATAAAAGACTCAACAAAATTATGCAGGAAGCTTGTTAAAACTATCACTTGTCTAGATATGTTTTCTGCCACTAGTCGTCCAAAAGTTTGAGAGAGTAATTTGCAATAAATAATTGAACAAAAAATCTTCTAACAAAGAAAAAATAATCTGTTTACTGAAAACCCCTGTAAGTCAAGTGAGACCATCATGTCTCGTCAAGCTTGCTACCAAAATTGCACCAGAACTATAGGCAATACAATCATCTACTCCCAATTGCCTCTACCATCTTAAAAATTAAGGATGAGAAGGGAAGCAAATGCATCTTTTTGAGTCCTCTAGAAACTTGTAACATGAGGTAATTACATGAAGCATCCATTATATTCAAGAAGCCAAGAATCCAACAAGCATACCTTGAAAACCATCCACAATTGTCAAGAAGCTGAGAATCCATCAAGCATACCTCGAAAACCATCCACAATTGTCAAAAAGCCGAGAATCCAACAAGCTAGATATAAAGTTAAGGATCTCAGGTCTTGTTTGGCAGGGAACCCAAAGCTCTAAATATAAAGATGAGAATCCACAGTCTTGTTTGGAGGATAACCCAAAGTCTAGATGTAAAGCCTGAGGATCTACGGTCCTCTTTGGTGGGGAATCCAAAAGGATGGACAAGTGAGCACTTAAAACTTTATTATATGCCAGTAAACTACAACTTTGACACCTAGAAACCTGCCACTGCCTCCCTCCAGAAGATTGAAATTATGGCAGCACGTGTGAAGGCACTCAACAATGCCCCAAGTGGATTCCATAACAATTTCTAATGCAACTAAAGCAAAAGGACAAACACATAATAGCTATGACAGGAATGATCTATACCAACACAAAAATAACTGTGATGTCAATTGATTTTGATTGAACAACACTGACTTAGCAAGAAAATGGCACTACCAAATGTTGAAGGTGCTAACAGCTTAAGCATGTTACTGATGAAGAAAGCCAAATAATTACGTCACCAAACATCAAATCATGGAAGAAAAATATCAAATACCATAGCTAATAAAGAAGTTGAATATGTAACTTGATAAGGGAATACAGTAGTAAGGTCACCAAATATCCGTAGATAACAAAATATAAATATATTTCGAGAAAGAGAGAGAGATCTGAACTTGTACCATTTGCACATGCCATGTTTTCTGTAATTGCTCTACTGCAGAATGGACACATGAGGTATCAAAGCAACCTATTTCTTAAACTTTCACCAGTTAAGTAGCATAAAGTTCCTCTGAGGTCACTACAAAAAAAAAACTATTTCAGTGCTTAATAAAAGAAATGTCATCAATTCCGTAAGGAGAGTCTGTACAAGTTGCAATAAAAAGGCAAATAAACTGTCTGGTTGATTTGGAACTTAAAAAGCCGCCAGCTTCAAGACATCCAGACATATCCACCAACAAGGCAAGCCCAGGATTGTAGGAGTTCCTACTACACAAACAAATGTAACAGAATATTAAAAGAGCAGGAAATTGCAGGTTAAGACTACAAAACTTGCACAACCAATCCCATAATCAATAATTAATTGCTTCCAAAAAAATCATATGATCCTCTTACCCACAAAAAAGACACAAAATGATATGATAGTAGGTATACCTCTACTAGCACCAGGCTGTGTTCATTCCCATACAAGCGAGTAGTGGAGGATAACTATTAAAAGCAGGACACCAAACAAAAGAATGTAATGGCATAAGAAATAAATTCAACATGAATCGGTGAGTGTTATGGCATAAGTTAACATAACAGGTAATTTTGATCATGCAACCATATCATGCTAAAGAGACAAACATAAAGATTCACTGAAATACTTATCACAATGGCTGAAGAGGATTCACATAACTATTTATAGGCACATTGGATTCATATTTTGTCAAGCAATGGTATCACAAAAGCTACCCCTTTTAACAGCCTCAAAGCCAGTGTAACCGTAATGATAAAGCAAACAAAAGAGCAACAATTACCGAGTTGTTGCTGTAGGAAGAGAAAACAGATTGGAAATATGTGTGACAAGAAAAAATCGAACTTCCTTGTGCTGAAAAGAAATTCATTAGCATGGAATGCTCAGAGTAATATACCTGCATCATAAAGAAGATGTGCAAGTTCAGGACTCCTATCAATGATCACCCGCATCTGAGGATTGCTAATCATCAAGGTTCTCAACAACCAAGGATTTTCATCAAGTTTTAACCAGCGGGCAAATTCATTATTTCCCTAATCATTTTAGGATTCTGCATTAGTTGTTGCTGGACATGCTCAAATTCTGGAAGTGGCTCCCCACCACCACTTCATGGATTAAAACCACATCCAAGACACCCCTTCATTGGAACCCATGCCCCACACGTTGATCAAGCTGGGGCAAAACCACAGACCATATGCATATTGTGATCAGCCAGCAAATCTTTAGCAAAAAGAAAATAATAAACAACAAAAAATGTCAATCTCAGGAGGTAAATAGATAATTGCTGAGTATTAAATCAAAAGTTTCTAGATTACAAGCAGACCTAATCATGAGGAATCTAGGGTAAAAAAAACTCAATTGGTACAACATTGATACCATAAAAAAAATCAAATATAAGATGATGAGATCTTCTATTTTCCCAGACAAAATTGAACTTTAAACCAAAACGTGAACTTATTCAGTTTCTGCAAAATTCAGAAGAAATTCCTAGCAATACTGAGCGACTTTTAAACTATAGTATAAATTGTCCTCCTAAATACACTCTCAAACAACATGATCCATCCAAATCTTACAAAAGCAACAGAGGATAAACATAAATCAAATTGTTCGCCAGCAAATAGACCTAGTCCAACGAAGAAAGATGAACTTATACACATGAGACTTCACTAATTTCCGAACACCATGCTTCACTTAAACAAAATCCAAGAGAAAAAACATTGCAACCATTCAAAGCCACAGAGAAGGAATAAACCAACCTAAAACAAACACAAGAATTAACAATTTTTTTCACAAAATAATTAAATAAAAAGCAAATCAAACAACAGAACCCACTCAAAACCCTAAACCTTTAAATTACGACAGCTCTCTACAAAATTAGTCTAGAAAACTAAACGCAAAAACCAAAAAAAAAAAAATCAATCGCAAAAACAGAAAGAAAAGCTTATTTCCAGAAACATCTGAAGATTTTACAAGAAAGGACTGGAAAATTCAGACCTGTATCTGTGGCCGCCTTGCTAAAGATAAAAAATTTCGCTCAGAGTTTCCAACTGAAGATATTGGCCTAGCAAAGAGGTTACCAAACAACAACATCTACATATAAGATGCTTAATGAAATCAAAATCAAAAGGAATTAAAAACAGACAGAAACGTTTTTAGTGTTTCGCGTAGTGGGTTTACCGCAGATGTGGAAGCGGCGGCGCAAAGAACGGACGCCGCGGCGGCTGAGCGGCAAGTGGAGAGACGAGAAGAATAATCGGGTCTCAGAATCTGGCCGAAAATCCGCCCCGAAGCGCTCCCCATTCTAGCGAAGGTGGCTTGAGGCGCTGCATTCCGATGAGAGTCTCGTAACCGCCGGGAAGGCTTGTTTGGATCGGTTATATTTGTTAATCGAACAAAAATGACGGGAAGGAAAACAAAAACAAAAATGAAAAAAATAGAAATGAGGTTTCGTGTAGGATTTTACCATTAAGTCCTTGTTAAAAGTCTCAGATTACACGGGCCTACTACAAGCGAAACGGTTTGTGGTTTTGGGCCTTGACCTATTTTGTAAGGCTTTTTTTTTATTATTATTTTTTAAGTATAAAAGTTAACTAACAATTATTTATAAAATAAAAAAATAATTTTTAAATAATTTTTCACCATTTTGATAAATTTTAGCCTAAAATAAAATTATTAGTAAAAAAATACTTTGCCGAAAGCATGTTGATGAGTGAGATTTGTGTTTTTGTTATGTATGTGTATAATTGATTAGCAAACAGATGTGCATGACAAAATAAAATTTAAAAAAATAAAAATAAAAATTGGGCCTGGATTAAAACCTACACTAAAGTAAAGCATCGGATTTGAAAGTCCAAATTCAGGTTGGAGTCAAGTTAAGTACAGCTGGCTCGTAACTCAAGCAGGCATAAAAAACAACGTTTTACTTCGTACCAACTGAAATTGCAGGAAACATGGAGATGCAAGGTAGTTAAGATGTCCTGGCGAGCAGTTCTGAGGTACCAACTTCTAAATAAACAGGCTCTCTGTAGTAAATTTTTTTTTTTTTATAAAAAATATAATTAAAATATTTCTAAAAATATTTTTAATTGTAAATAAAACTTCAATAAAAAATAACAAATCTCATTACTTCTTTTGACTTCAGATCTTGTAAAGAAATAGATCTTTTATTTTATTTTATTTTGGATGTTAACACAGTCAATTAAAACTTGCCAACTCTTCTTCTACTTATTTCTCAGGTTCATTTGAAGATGGTTTTCACAGGCACGGCAGAGCACTTTGGACAAGATAAATATAAACCACCGTCGCTTTCTAATGAGGAAGCAATGAATCCGACAGGCGAAATCTGAAAACACTCTTGTCGGTTTCTGTCTAATTTATATATATATATATATATATAAATTGCTGGATTTGACTTGCATTACGTCCACACATTTTTCCACAGACAGGCGCAAACAAATTGACTTCCAACAATGTACTGGACACCCTAAAACCTAGACTTTTCTCTTCGTATGGTGGCTAATGGGTTATGTCAGTCGTCAATTTCACATCATTTTCCATTATTGCAAAGTGGCACAGTGAGCTCCGTGATCCGTGCGCATTTTAGCCTCGCCCTTATCCAAGTTGTTTCCCCTCTTCACATTAACTCTCTCTCTTTATTTTTTTTAGTATTCTTTTTTTTTTTTTTGA
>STGP01011163.1:0-14133 GCA_004918865.1 Caryocar brasiliense | reverse complement strand
AAATAGTAAACGGTCTTAGATTCGATTTAAACTTGTTTAGTAAGGACTAAAATTGAGTTAGGAAGAAGATTGAATAGTTAAAAATTGGTGAAATGGACACAGAGGTAAACACGCCTAGCCCGTGTAATTTGGAGGAGAAACACGGTTTGCCCGTATTTGTTTATTTTTAAGGTTTTCGAAATAAAAGAACTAATATGTCCTAGTCATGTAAAATTAGGTAGAAAACATAACTGTATAAAAGTTACCAAATTAACTTTAGATTTACATAGCTTACCTAAATTTTTTGGTGAAAACACGACCTGCCCGTATTTTGTAAGCAGAATACTAACTTAAAGTATATGATCTAACTGTGTTGTTGGTGAAGTTTACTTGCCTTAACCATGTTTTCTAGGCAAAAAAGAGGTATGGATAAGAAAGGGAAAGAAGAAAGAAAAGAAAGGGAATTTGGTGGACCTACTTGGTTTCGTTTGATTTGTTATTAATCTTTAAATGATGTCAGCTTGAGATTGAGCTATGATATGACATTATGATGTGTTTTGATATGTTGAATCATCTTTGAGACATTGATTTGTTTTGGGAATTGAGTTTGAATGATCTCATGAGGATATGATTGAGAATATAAATTGAGATTGAAACTTTGTTGTTGATATGGTACGTGAATTACAACTCTGGCTTTGCTTTGATTTGATTTGTATTCATAGGAATAGGATCATGATTTGTTTGTCATGTATACATGCATTTAAGTCTGGATTAGGTACTCCTTGCGTTCTTTGGGATACACTGCAGCAGCAACTTTGATTCTTTGGATCTTTGGATTAACTTTAATACTTTGGACTTTGGTCTTTAAAAAGAGTAACCATTTATGCCTCATTCATACATTTGCATTTATCATTGATTTTGGGCGCTAATCGATGAATATAATGATTTGAGATGATTGATTACTACATTATGATTTGAATATGAGATGGTATGAATTGTTATTTGAAAGTATGTTCTATTTGCTATATTTGTTAATTTTTGGATGGTTGAGCAACCATAACCCTACTTGATTATCCAGTACACTCACTCAATTTTACTGAGAGTAGTTAAATGACTATTTATGTTAAGATCAGAATTTGCCCTAAGCTTAGGATTTGTTTTTGCTTAAGTTCGAGTAGCTGGTGAGGTGGAAGTACAAGAGCACTATACACTATTTTCACTATATATAAATTAGGATTTGATTATGGAACAATTGTTGTTTAATTTTTATTTTGGTAGTATTTCGATTTACTCTAAGTTTGACAATGATGATGATACATTCAATTATGAATTGGTTTACTTTATCAATAAAGTTACAAGAGGTATTTCAAGCATATGATTTGATTTTGTGATTTGTAGGTTTGTCTTTATGAATATAACTAAGTATAGATTGGTAAATAAGGTAGAGAATTTGTAAAAGTTTATGTTTGTATATTTGTATTATGGCGTGAGGCATTATTTATGGTTTGAATGGGGAAAGATGTACATTTGGATTTGGTTTGAGGTGTCACATGTTGAGTTGGTATCATAGCATTAGGTTATGGTTCTACGATGATGTTTTGATATCAATTTACGTGCTATTATTTGAAATTACGTGATTCTTTTTAGCTTTACATATTCATTGCATCAATATTTGCACATCAGTACACTTACATAACCTGTGCTTCCTCTTTTGCATCATAGGAATATAGCTGAATATTATGATATAGCCAAAAGTAATGTAGGATAGGGAGTTCATATTCTAGTAGATCCTTCAACTTTTGTCTTTCCTGTCCATGTTGGAGCCACTCTTAGAACCTAGGAGCCCCTCGTAGAGAAGTCCATCCTTAGATAGACCCTGCTTTGGCCCAATTAGCTGAGTTGCTGCATTCCAACCATCCCAGGCAAAACCTTGCTCTGTATGACAAGCTTCGAAAGTATGGAGCTATAAACTTTGAAGGGCCCATAGATCTTGCAACGACTGAGGCCTGGTTAGAAAGGGTAAAGAGGGTGTTTATACAAATGGGATGTAATGATGAATTAAAGTTTAAATTTGCAGTCTCTTTATTATAGAAAGATGCCCATAACTAGTAGAAAATGATTCCTAATAGTATGGTGCAACCTCCTATTCTGACTTGGGAAGATTTTAGATGTGAATTTAAGAAAAGCCCCTCATTTATGTGGATGCTAAGAGGAAGGCTTTTTAGAGCTGTAGAGGTTTTCCTACCCTTATGAAGGAAGTTGATAACATTAGAGCTATAGAGATTATCAAAGGTAAAGACAAAGAGGAGTAAGGAAATTTGGCCAAAAGGTAGTAGTAGGGAGATGGCGCTCAGGATATCAAAAATCATCCAGGTTTGGCCAGGACAGCCAAATTAGTGGTAGAAATAGTGGAGATTCTACCAAATGTATCCTATTTCAATGGCTTTCCTTTAGGCCTAATTGAGGGTTTAGTAGTAAAACATGTCTTAGAGGTCATGTAACACCCCTAAATTCGAAAAATGTGTATCCTATATTAATTAAGTATGAGAAGAGAAAAGCCTTTATAAGCCCAAATTAGTCATCACCGATGTAACACAAGCTTGGACTTTTAGGCTTAAGTAGAATAAAAGGCTCATTAGTCTTATGGTGCTTTGGTGGATGGCTAGTTGTAAGATAGAGACATTACAAATGGTATTAAAGCCAAATCCCCTTCCATGTAACTTGGGGACGAACTAAATGGAAGTTGGTAGAGTTATGGCAACCCTGAACTGGAAAAGAGTTCAGATAAAGGCAGGAAGTGGTTGCCAGGGCAAGGCTGGGACAAGGATAGCGTTCTGGCAGGCTTCCAACATGGAAGGCCTTTAGGGGAGAGGGAGGCAGGAATGAACTGAATCACACATCAAAAGGGGGAAAGTTGACGAGGCTCAATTGTAAGGTTGTGTGATGAGGACATCACATATTTAAAGGGGAGAGATTGTAACACCTTTAAGTTCTAAAAAAGGTGCATCCTATATTGGTTGGGAATGAGAAGATAAAAATGTAACAACCAAAATTTGGGCCTAAGAGCTTTTAGGAAGGTTTAGGAGTTTATTTGTTTCTAAAATTGTATTTTGAGATGATTTTATATGAATGGATTTGTTTTAGAATGTTTTTTAGATGAATTATTTGAATTGTTACGTAAATGGTTTCTTAATCTTCCTTTGTTAGTAACTGAATAATAATATTATAAGTAAAATATGAAAAATTGTAAATAAAATAGAAAAAGGCCATAAGAAGCATAATATTTGTTATTTGATCTTTTTGTAGAGCAGTAATGAGCTTGTCCATTAAAAAGGACTTAATTTTATTTTAGGCTTTAGATGGGCTTTTGACCGTAGACGAGTCAAACAAAGATAGAAATTAATAAAACTGACTCTAAGACATTAAGCATAAAATAATTAAAGGGTTTAGTGAAGGTGGAATTCAATTTGGATATATGAGGTAGGAGATGGATACTTATGCACTTACTTAAGTAAAGAAAACTTAAAGACATTAAGGGTAAAATAGATTTTTGGCTTGTGGCTCTTTTATCCTAGTATATAAAGACCTTTTCTACAAATTTTTGGCCCCCAAAAATAGACCCCAAGAGTTGCTATATGCGTCTCCCAACCTTTCTTCTATTCTTGATAACCTCTTCATAAGACTCCACCAAAATCCATTCGGCTCTAAACAATCTGTGAATGCAAAAAAATATATTTGGCTTGGTTGGGACATGTTTGAGACAAGTTTTCTAAGCTATATATTCTACTTTGTGTGGTTTCAAAATACAAGGCTAGTGTTAATGCCAATTTCTTTGTTGATTTCAATTATTTTTGCATTGTTTGTTGGGTTTTGATTTTAATTTGTGATATAATCAATTTTTGATGATGATGAACTTGGATTTGATGATTCTTAAATTCTGAAATTTAAAGATTTTGTTGTGAATCATGGATTTGATCTTTAGGATTGTTGAATTAAGGATGAAAAGAATACATGGTCTGCGAATTTGGTTAAAAACATAGGGAATTTGAAGTAGATTGGTTAAGAATTGAATTTGATATATAATTTATGGCATAGGATAGAATTGAAGGAGTATAAATCACTATTAAAACAAAATTAGAAAGATAGGTTGTACATAGTAAACATAGGATTCGTAGAACTCACATTTTATATATAAAATTGGGTTAAAATAAATTATAAACCTATCTAAAATTTATCTAAAATCATTATTCATATTTAAAGTTGAGCTAGAAAGAGGTTAAAGCAGATTTGGAAAGAAAAAAATGTTAAACCTTAATTTTAATAGAAAATACGGCTTAATTGTGTAATATTACTAGAAAATACGGCCTAATTGTGCGAGGAAATAGAATGAATCTTAGAGAAATATGACCTACCCATGTAATTTAGGTTAGTTACATGCCCTATCTGTGTTGTCAAACAGAGAGCTCACCTTGAGTACATGGCCTGCCTATGTAAATTAGAGTAGTTACAGAGCCTGCCCATGCTTTTAAATAGAAAAAAGACAAGAAGAAAAAGAAAGAAAAGAAAGGAAAAGAAAAGGAAATTTAGTAAGCTTATTTGACCTTCTAGACTTCATAAGAAACCGACGATGATTTATTAAACTTGATCTAAGGAGTAGTAAGGTAAGTAACTAGGGTAATAAAATATAGACTTGAAGTATGAACTTATTTATAACAATTTGTTTGGAAAAGAAACTAGTTGATGTATGGTTATATTTGTGACTATTTGGTATTTATAATACTTTTTTTTTATTTAAGTTCGATAAAGAGATAGAACATCATTGCTATTGTGATTATATATGAGTCTTTAACTCTCTAATGATGAATATTTGATTTGATATGTACTAAGTACGGGTTTAATTTGGCTATAAAGCATACATATTATACTTTGATCACAATTATTGGGTATGTCATGCATACATGCATTTGAGTCCGGACTAGGTACTCCTGCATTCTATAAGGATGCGTTGTAATAGCACACTTTGATTTGGATCTTTGGATCACTTTGTTTTGGGTACTCTTCGAGTACTATTTGGGCCTTTGGCCAAACTTCAATTTGATATGAGCTCAATACTTTGATTTACAACCTTTGGTTGACTTTGGAGAGCTTGCTCTCAATTTTCAAAAGAGTGACCTTTTGTGCATCATGCATACATTCGCATTATTTGCTTAATTGTAGACTACTGGTTAAGATATGAATTGTGATTTATGTATATTATACTTGTGTTATTATTGAGGTATGTTTATGTTATGGTGTAATATGTAGTAATTTCAATGATATGCTTGGATGGATCAATGGTAAATGTGTATACTTCGATGTTAGATTTGTATATATTTTATATGGTTGTGCAGCTATAGCTTTGCCTTCTCATCCTGGTACACTTGCTTAATTTTATTGAGGATAGTTGACTTGACTACTTGGGTTTGCTGGAGCAAGAGTATTTACCTCAATAGGATTAACACGTTTGATTAGGACGATTAGGTGATGTGGATCAGAGGCACAAGACACCATTACATTGCATATAGACTTAGGAGATTTATTTTGGATATTTAATACTGTTTTGAAAGTTGTTGGAGATTTGGTATTTGATTTTTGACGTGATTGGATTTATAGACCACATTTATTAGGCTATGATTTGGATATTGATTTAGTGGGTTATTTTAATTTGGAAGTTTGATATTTGACTTGGTGCATGTTTGTTTATGAATGCTAAATTGAAATGCACCAATAATGGTTTGGTAAGTAAATGAATGGATTGTATAAAAAGGTACCCAAATATGCGATATTTTGTGAGCATGAATTTGGTTCGAGACATTACAAAAAACTTTTATAAGCTCTAATTAGTCATAACCTACACAACACAAGCTTGGACTTTTGGGATTGAGTGGATTAAAAGGCCTATTAGTCTTATGTTGCTTTGGTGAATGGCTGATTATAAGACAAGAATGTTACAGGTTAGGTAAATTTGAGATACTCTAGTGTATATCCGTCTATGTATCAAATATACAGAAGGATGCACATTGGAATTGCATTATAGATTCAAGAAGCTATTATCAATATGGGCGACAGGTCATTTATGGAGACAATGCCTAAAAATGGCTATTAGCTAAGGCGTACCTCCATTTTTCCAACAATCATCATCATCTACTTCACCACAATGGATGCCACCACCACTATAGAGTGGAGTGAGTCAGAGTGGAGGTAAGGGTCAAGGTGGCAAAGGTCCAGGTCAGCTTAGTTAAGGGTAAGCCAGGGTATATATAGTGACTTTATAAGATGTTTAGATCCTAACTCTATTACATCATATATTCTTTATATCTACTCTCATATTGTGATGCCTTAAACTAAATTTAAACGTAAGATTGCCCACATTCAAACCAAAGAAATAGCATCCTATGCCATAATAAAAATATACAAATAAGAACTTTACAAATTTTATGCCTTATTTACCAATCTATAATTAGTTATACTTGTAAATACAGAATCTGCAATTTCACAATGAAATCATATTCCTAAAATACCTCTTATAATTTTATTGATAAAGCAAACTAATTCATAATCAAATGTAACATCCTCATTGTCAAACTTAAAGTAATTCGAAATACTATCAAAATCTAAGTTAAATAACAATTGCTCCACAATCAAATTCTAATTTATATGTAGTGAAAATAGTGCATTGTGCTTGTGTACTTCCACCACACCACCTACTTAAACTTAAGCAAAAATGGATCCTAAGTTTGGGGCAAATCCTGATCTTCTTAAGAACCTAAGTGGTCATTCAACCACCCTAAGTAAAACTGAGTGAGCATACTGGGATAATCATGTAGGGTTATGGCTGATTAATCATCTTAAAACAACAACAACATAATAAATAGAATATACTTTCAAATAACAAGTCATACCATTCTATATTTAAATCATAATGTAATAATCCATCATCTCAATCATCACATTTGTCAATGAGCATCCAAAAATCAATGATAAATACAAATGTATAAATGATGCACAAGCAGTTACTCCTTTCAAAGATTAAAGTTGAGAGTAAACTTTCCAAAGTAGGCCAAAGCCTCAAAGTAATGAGCTCGTATCAAAGTTAACTATAGTCCAAAGTATCAAAGTTCATTTGAAGATCTAAAGTATCAAAGTTGTTGTTGTAGTACATCCCAAAGAATGCAAGGAGTACCTAGTCTTAAATGTATGTATGCATGGCAAACAAATCATGATAATATTTTTATGGATGCAAATCAATTCAAATCAAAACCAAAGTTATACTTCTTATACCAAATCAGCATCAAAGTTTCAATCTCAATTCACATTCTCAATCATATCCTCAAAGGACCATTCAAACTCAATTCTCAAAGAACATCAATATGTTAAAGATATTTAAAATGTGTCAAAACATATCATAGTGCCATATTATGGCTCATTCTCAAGTTTACGTCATTCAAAGATCAATAAAAAATTTAAAAAAACCAAGTAAATTCATCAAATTTCCTTTCTTTTCTTTCTCATTTCCCTTTCTTATTCATACCTTTTTTCTGCCTAGAAAACACTGTTAGGTCATGTAAACTTCACTAACAACACAGTGAGGTCATATTCTTTAAGTTAACATTCTGTTTACAAAACACGGGTAGGCCATGTTTTTCACTAAAAAGCATAAGTAAGCCGTGTAATCCTGAGGTCGATTCTGTAGCTTTTACACAGTTATGTTTCTACCTAATTTTTATAGCTAGGCCGTGTAAGTTCTTTTATTTCGATGACCTTAAAAATAAACAAACATAGGTAGATCGTGTTTCTCCTCCATATTATATAGGCTGGACGTGTTTTACCTTTTTGCCAATTTTACCAATTTTTAATTATTCAACCTTCTTCCTAACTTAATTTTAGTCCTTCCTAAATAAGCTTGAATCAAGTCTAAGGTTGTTTACTATTTATTAACCAATTATGAAATTAATTATGTCTTATGTGTTTATGACTATATGACTTACATTGTGATTGTATGTCAAACCTTTATTAACCCAAGTTATGTATCGGTTCTAAGTCAATACTATTACTTTAAAGTACTCATTAACCATCATGCTTAAGTCCTAACATATTTTATACCAATTTTCTTGACAAAAAATCTGAGTTATATTACTTATTTATAAGATAAACCTTGCTTTATATGCTTAAGTCTCTAATCGACCACAACCTCATTACAAGTTATCAAACCATAGCTCAAACACAATTTAACAGCCTTAAACATGCTTCTCATCACCACAAAACACACATCTCAAATCAAATATGTAAAGATCATCATATAAAGGATGCAAAAGTATAACCATTAAACAAATGAGCATTAACACTGACTTCGAATTTAGAGAACTTAGCAAAATGACATTAAGCAATCAAAAAAGCTTTCTGAGATGCACCAAAGGACACCAAAAAGTGGACTTCAAAGGCTTGCAAACAATCAAGGCCTAGTTGTATTTTAATCAAGGTTCTTCAGTAGGATTTAAGGTAAAATTTTTTAGTAATTTTTCGAAGAAAGTTTACGAGGTAGCAAAGGTAACTTTTGGTCTTGTAGTTCCTTTCTTTTGAGAGGTTGAACATGTGTATAGGTATCAAAGAGTAGTTAGGACATTTTTCTTAACTTTTGAGGTAGTTTAGTCACATTTAAAGGCTTAAGGAAGTTACACACTAATAGACTACTTAAAACATCATACTTTTAATAATTTCAAGACATGCATACCATACCTTATGTTATGTTGCATATCATGCATTTTTTTTCATTTAGTTGACCAACATATTGTTTATTAACTTAATGGGCTTAATTATATGATAATAAACCATCCTTTAACTTAAGTATAAGGTAGGATCAAAACATACATAAGGTCTTTCGTGGCAAGCAACCCCAAACAAGTCTTATACTAAATATTCATATAAGCTCATAATGGACTTCAAAAGCCTTTTTTTCGTGCTAATAAGGCCTATTACAAGTTTACGCACAAAATAACCAAATAATGGATTAGATAATCAAAATGCATAAGTCCATGTAAGCATGCAAGTTAACAAAGGCACAAAATAATTCAAACAATCATCAAAGCAACATAGATGGTCCTAGTTCTTTCTAAAGAATTCTAGGCCCTAATTAGGTTGTGACAAGTTCTCCCCCTCTTGAGAAATTTCGTCCTCAAAATTTATCTGACTAGTTAAAATAAGTGGGGCTATTAATGCTTCATTTCCACTTCTCGTTGTCATTAGTTTCTTTACCCGTGTGATTTCTCTATAATACCTTTACCAATGAAATTTGTTTAATATTTAATTGCTTAACTTCATAGGCCAATATTTCGATGGGCTCTTCATCATAAGTCAAATTCGGATTGTTCTCAATAGATTTGGTAGGCAGAACATGATCTGGATACGAACAATATCTTTATAGCATTGAAATGTGGAACATATTGTGGATTTTATCCAAATCTAGTGGCAATGCCCATTGATAAGCTACTAGTCTAACTCTTTCTAAAACTTCATAAGGTCCAATAAACCTTAGACTCAACTTTCCTTTCTTTCCAAGCCTTATAATTTTTTTCCATAGTGACACCTTCTAAAGTACCTTGTCTCTAACTTTATACTCAATGTCCCTTCTTTTTAAATCAACATAAGACTTTGTCTATCTTTTGCCATCTTCAACCTATCTCGAATTACCTTAACTTTTTCTTCTATAAGTTGTACCATTTCGAGCCCTAACAAACTTCTTCCACTAGCATTATCCCAAAAAAGAGGTGCTCTACACTTTGTACCATATAAGGCTTCATGAGGTGGCATACCAATGCTTGATTGGAAACTATTGTTGTAAGCAAATTTCATTAATGGTAGATTATCCTTCCAACTACCTTCAAATTCAATTATACAAGCACGCATCATATGTTCCAAAATTTAGATAATCCTTTCTAATTGTCCATCTGTTTGAAGGTGAAAAGCAATACTAAAATTCAACTTTGTACCCAAGGGTTTTTGAAGGCTAACACAAAACTTTGAATTAAAATGAGGATCTCTATCCGAAACAATGGAAATTGGAACACCATACAAACACATAATCTCATTAATATACAACTTCGCCAATTTTTCCAAAAAAAAGTCCATTCTGATTGGGATAAAGTGGGTTCTTTTGGTTAGTCTATCAACAATGACCCAAACTGCATTATAACCTTTATTTGAACAAGGCAAACCCATTAGAAAATCTATAGTAACTCTCTTCCACTTCCATTGCTGAATTGAAAAGGGTTATAACAAACATATGGGGCGTTGGTGTTCGGCTTTAACTTATTGGCACACTAAACACCTCACCACAGATTTCGCTATCTCCTTTTTCATAGCATTCCATCAATAATGTTCCCTAAGAGTCCTATACATCTTAGTTCCGTTAAGGTGCATAGAGTAAGGTGAATTATGCGCTTCGTCTAATATCTTCTTTTTCAATTCACAATCATTAGGCACACATAACCTATCTGCAATTCACAATCATTAGGCACACATAACCTATCTCCAAACATCAAAGTCCCATCCTCTTTTATGTTAAAATCGGCCCTCTTACCACTATTGACCTTATCTATCAATTTTTTCTACTTAGGATCTCTTTTTTTGTGCTTCTTTAACTTTATCCACTAACATAGGTTTAATTTGCAATTGAGCCATCAAACTCCCTAATTCATTCACATCAAAATTAGCATTCAAAGCTTTTAGTTCTAAATACAAGGTGGTAAGGATAATGATGAAGCTCAACATAGACTTTCTACCTAAGGCATCCACAACGACATTAGCTTTTCCAGGGTGATAATCAATAGTACAATTATAGTCCTTAATCAATTCTAACTATCTCTTTTGTCTTAAGTTTAGCTTTTTTTATGTTGTTAAATACCATAAACTCTTATGATCTGTGAAAGTTTGATACTTTTCTTCGTATAAATAATGTTTGCAAATTTTTAATGCAAAAACAATTACAGCTAACTCCAAACATGCATAGGATAGTTTCGTTTATACATTTTCAATTGCCTTAAAACATAAGCTATCGCCTTACTATTTTGTATCAATATATATCCTTAACCATTATATGTGATGCATCATTATAAATTACATATCCACCACCTTCTTCTAGCAAAGTTAATACTGGCGCCTTAGTCAAAATAGTTTTCAATTGATCAAAGCCCTTTTGACACTCATTACTCCATTCAAACCTCATATCTTTTCTTAGTAATCTAGTCAATAGTCCCGCTAAAATAGAAAAACTTGTAACAAAGCATCTATAATAGCTTGTCAATCCTACGAAGCTCCTAACTTCCGTCACATAATGAGGAGGCTTTCAATATAATTTTGCTTTAATTTTATTAAGATCCACTATTACACCTTCTGCTAAAATCATATGTCCTAAGAATGACACTTTATCAAGCCAAAATTCATGCTTAGTTAATTTAGGATACAATTACTTTTCCTTTAAAACTTGTAAAACTATCCTTAAATGTTTATTATGATCATCCTTAAACTTAGAATACACCAAAATATCATCAATGAAAGCCACAATAAATTGATCGAGATATGGTTGAAATACTCTATTTATCAAATCCATATAAGTAGCTGGAGCATTTGTCAATCCAAAAGGTATAACTGAGACCATACCTTATTCTAAAAGTCGTCTTAGGGATATCTCCCTCCTTCACCTTCAATTGATAATATTCCGACCTCAAATGTATCTAATAAAACACTTTAGCAACCTTTAATTAGCCAAAAAGATCATCAATATTAGGAAAAGAATATCTATTCTTAATAGTTATCTTATTCAGTTGTCTATAATCTATGTACAACCTCAAAGATCCATCCTTCTTTTTAACAAACAGCACAAGAGCTTCCTAAGGTGAAATACTTGGTTGAATAAATCCTTTCTCTAACAACTCTTTCAATTCAACGAGGGCCATGCAATAGGGGGTTATGGATATTGGGTTAGTGCCAGGTACTACTTCAAGGAAAAAACTAACTTATCTATTAGGAGGAAGGCCAAGTAATTCATCAAAAAAAATTTCGATAAAGTCACAAATAACAGGAATGTCAACAAGGGTTGGGCTTTTGGTTTTGGTGTCAACAATGTGGGCGAGGTAAGTTCGATAACCTTGTTTTATCAATTTGTGGGCTATAGTGGCAAAAATTAAGCAAGAAGGTATTCTACTTCCAATTCCATAAATCACAACATTGACATATTCTGGTTTATAAAAAATCACCTTCTTTTCATAACAATCAATAATAGCCTTATGCTCAGACAACTAATCTATCCCTAAAAAAACATCATAGTCTTTAAATGGCAACTTAATTAAATCAGCATAAAGCTCAAAATCACCAATCATACTAGGATGTCCTCTAATCACTTCATTAACTATCATATATTGGCCCATTAGACTACTAACCGACACATTAAAACTCAATGATTTACATTTCAAAGATATAGGCAAAGCAAATCTAACATAAATATATGAATAGGTCGAGCCAAGATCAATTAATGCAATAATTTCAAATCAAGTAAGGAAAAGACACCCGTAACAACATTAGGAGCATCATGCTCTTCCCTTTGACGTAATGCATAAATACGACCCGGGACTTGTGAACTAGTGGCCTGAGTCTGTCCGTCAGTTCTATTTGGTTCGGCTTTATTGGTTGGTCTCCCTCTTTGAGGTGGCTTTT
This sequence comes from Caryocar brasiliense, assembly GCA_004918865.1. Taxonomy (NCBI): domain Eukaryota; kingdom Viridiplantae; phylum Streptophyta; class Magnoliopsida; order Malpighiales; family Caryocaraceae; genus Caryocar; species Caryocar brasiliense. The sequence continues at coordinate 1,407 of STGP01011163.1, read as the reverse complement.
GGATAGTGGGTTTGAATTGTGTGAGTTAAGGGTTGGCAATTTGCTTAGGACAATCTTTCACCTTATGATCCATACTCCCACACCCAAAACAAGCACCAGAAATCCTCCTACAATCACTTCTATGTGCTACCCCACAATGATTGTGAACAGGTGTTGTCACTCTATTCTTATTCCTAACTTACTTTATACCACCAAAAGAAGATCCATTAACACTCCCACCATAAGATTGTGTAGGCCTAAATACATTACTAGCCTAGCAATTTTTTCAGTCATTAAACTGAGATGGTCCAGCAGAAAAGTTACCTTTCTTAAGTAGAGGTCTCTTAAAATTCTCTTTCCTTTTAAATCTATCATTGCCACCAAATTTGTCCATTTCCACCAAAATTTCAATGTCAGATAATCTAAAGGGAACAACATATTACGTAATTGATATACAAAGGCCCTGCTCAAACCTGTGAGACTTATCAATTTCTGTAGGCACCATAATCATAGCATACTATAGTAATTGAGTAAATTTTAGCTCAGATTGTTCTACAGTCTTATTCCCCTGTTTTAATTCTAAGAAAGCCTTCCTTTTAGCATCTACATAAATTGGGGGTACATACCTTTTGTTGAACTCATGTCTGAAATCTACCCAAGTCAAAATAGAAGGTTGCACCATGCTATTGGGAACCATCTTTCACCAGTTATAGGCATCTTTTTGTAGTAAAGAGACTACAAGTTTAAATTTTAGTTCATCATTACATTCCATCTATGTAAACACCTTCTCTACCCTTTCTAACCAGGCCTTAGCCATCACTGGATCTATGGTTCCTTCAAAGTCTATAACTCCATACTTTTTAAGCTTATCATACGGAGTAAGGCCTTGCCTAGGAGGGTTAGAACATAACAACTCATTTAAATGAGCCAAAGTAGGGTCTACCTGGGGACAAAGTTCTCTATGAGCGGCTTCTAGAGTTTTAGGGGTGGCTCCAGCATGGGTGGGAAAGACAGTAGTTTAAAGATTTACCACAATGTTAACTCCTCCTCCTACATTACTCTTAGCTATATCATGATATTTAGCCATGTTCCTATGATGCAATAGAGGAAGCATAGGTCATGTGAGTGTAACTAATGTGCAAAAATTTATACAATGATGATGTAATGTAACAAGAATCACGTAATTTCAAACAATAGCACGTAAATTCATGTTAAGACATTGTCTTAGAATCATAACCCAATGCTTTAATACCAACTTAGCATATGACATCTTAAATCAAATCTAAACGTAAGATTGTGCACATTCAAACTAAACAAATAACATCTAAGATTGTGCACATTCAAACTAAACAAATAACATCCCATGCCATAATACAAACATACAAATGCAAACTTTACAAATTTTATGCCTTATTTGCCAATCCATAA
>STGP01011129.1:0-10244 GCA_004918865.1 Caryocar brasiliense | reverse complement strand
GTACAAACTTGCCTGTTTTGGACTTCTACTTTTGAGACGTTGGAGGAAATTTGTTTGCTGTCTTACAATGGTGAGTTCCTGCCATGTCGTATGGTGGGACACAATTCACGGCATGTTTGTGAAAGGTCAAACTCGAAAAGGATGTTTCACATCTTCCCTCAGCTTGTTTGCATAGAAAAGTGAGTGTACTAAATAATGGATTTGTGTATAATTAGATAACTTGGATTAGCTCTTAGTGTGGACATGTGTTCACATCTTTTATTAATCTTTTGTGCACAATCTTTAAATACTTGACCTCTCCTCTTTAGAAATCTCTGATTTATTAGTTTGGACTTGATGAGGAAAGGGTGGGAGGAGCTAATTGTATTCCCCGTGTTTGCAGAGTATGCAAATATTGCTGTCTCAAAGTGGTAAAAAATAATTGATTCATTTACGTGAGATATAAGCCTGTAGTAATGATGTGCTTTCCCACAAACTTCAAGTGGTATGTTCAGGTGCATTTGTGACTGCTGATACAGAGCTCATGAACATCTGAAAGGATAATCAATATCTTTCTTATCATTAGGAACATACTAGAAGACAGTTGTCAAATTAGACAACAATAGAAATGTTAAGTCATTTGATAAAGAATAATAAACTTTCAAGAGACTAATTGTCAGATAGATGACAGCTCTTTGGCTGATTCAAAGAACTATTGGCTTTTTGTTCCATCAATCTGAATTTTGAAGGGTGGTCAATCATTTCTCTCCTTCCTTCTTTATTTCCTTTTTTTGTTTTCCTTTTGAGAAGCATGTTCTGTCAATTATTGTGTTTATTCAACTGGTTTTATCATTCAGTGGGAGGATTTCCATTTTGTTTTCTTTTTTCTTGATAGATGGATATTTTGCCTAATGGATGTGATTTCTGCCTCGAAGAGTCTCGCACAGCTGGAGAGTGAGTAGTCTGATTTCATATATGTTGTTGTTATGCCTGCCCTATTGGTGTGAAGAAGTAATAAATCTAATTCACTTTGCAGGTTTCCAATGAATGAGCTTCATCCATCGAAAAAACCTGCTTTTGGTAACAAAGATGCCAGTGAAACTGAAGATGATGATGAAGATGAGGATGATGATCCAGATGAGGATGAAAAAAATGAGGAGGATGGGTCTGGTGAAGATGGTGAGGACGATGATGATCCTGAGGATGAGCCTGAAGCCAATGGTGATGGTGGAAGCAATGATGACAATGAGGAAGAGGAAGATGATGATGAAGATGATGACGATGATGATGGTGATGAAGGGGAAGAAGAGGAAGAGGACGAGGATGAGGACGATGAGGATGAAGAAATCCCTCAGCCACCCGCTAAGAAAAGGAAATGAGGGTGATTTTTTTTTTCCGCCATGCGGTTGTTTTTGAATTTTATCTTGTTATGTAGGGAGTTCAGGGTAGTTGGGGGTGTAGGATGGAATGATTCAAGGGTCTACATTATTGTAGAAAAGATTGCTGTACTTTAATGGACGTCATCTTTGGTTGTCTAAATTAGATCTCAGTTATGTATTAGCTCGTTTTGCTTTTGTTAATTTAACAACATTTGTTCACAATCTTGATGACAATCCGAGGCTCTCCTGTGAAGGGCAGTAATGGGAGAAACGGATGGGCTGTACAGCCTACGAACTGTATGTACGTCTGCTAACCACAGTATAACAGACTTCTTGTGGCAGTAGTTTTATAGTGATGAGCTTAGCAACTTTGAGAATCTACAGATTAGGGCGATTACAATAGGATTACTAAATGGCCAATAGCTTTGGCAAAGCTTCCTAAATTTTCCTAGTAATCCAACAAAATTTCCCTGAAATCAGCGACTTTGAAAATCCATACAACCTGGACAGTGAACATCCGTTACACCATAGGTGTTCATATTTTATCATTGGCAGCTGACATCTGTTTATTGCCTTGTAAATAGATATTTGTTTCTTGGGGTAGAGTGCTACTCCATATCCATACTTCCCCATTTGTTCCTGAAAGTGTTGAATGCTACCAACCACCTTCACCATTTGCGAAATAAACATATTCTGCAATTTGGTCTCTTTGACTTCACAATCTTCGATTTATTTTTTGAATTTGGTAACCAACTACAGTGTGCGCAGTTCTTGTTTAATGATCTCAATACCCTGACTGGCGAAAGAAGAAAATGGTAAATGGCAGACTTAAGCGAACAGGGCGTACCTAGTACCTGAATTTAAGACTCAAAATGTGCATGAGACAAAATGCAAATGTGACCTACCTTAGCTCATTTATTGCTCTTTTTCAACAAGAAGAAGACAATAATATATGTTCAAGTGAAAGAAGAGTAGCACACAAAATTTAGTCAAAACTCCATTCATTATATAACTCCCATCTTGTCTTAGATAATTGGACATGCGTCCACCTTCCTCCAACGAGTGTATTTGGTGGTGCTTTTTTCTACTTCTGATTTGGCAAAAGCTTCCTGTTATAAGCTAGACACTAGAATTAATGGTTTTCCCTTTTCTGTTTGTTTAATTTACTTTAATTTTTTTTTTTTCACCGAATCAGTTTTCTTGCACTTCTTAATTTAATAAAAATAAATTATAAATTAAAAAAAGTAAATCATATCTAAAGCAAAGCCGTATGAATAGGATAAGATACACTTTCCAGCCATTCATTAAAATAATAACGTCCCAATCACTTGTTCTCTCGTTATTGCAATTATTCAAAAAATTTTCCTGGACAAGATCTTATTATAATGGAACTGAAGATTACTTAAATCAGAAAAAGATAGCCAACCATCACCAGAGATGGTGCCTTGCACAATTTTCTACACGTACATATATAATATCTAACTCCCCTGTCTCTCGCTCTCTGACTCGAATAATATTTTTCCCTCTACTACCCATTAAAAAATGCCATGCGCCTTATTTAAAAGCTTACCTTTGCATGGCAATCTCAGAAGCTGATTTAGGAACAAGCACAAGGCAGAGAACACTGTTCTTTCTGATGGGTTCTTTGTTCAATCTCTTGCTGTTGTGTGTATTGCTCAACTGGTTGAGTCAAAGTTCAAGGTCTGCAGCTTCACAGAACGTAGGAGGGCCCGCAAATGTTATTGACGGGACAGTTTTTGTCAATGGAACAGCCAAAATCGGCACAACAGACCATGATTTCATTTGTGCTACTTTGGACTGGTGGCCTCCTGACAAATGTGACTATGGTACTTGTAGCTGGGGCAGTGCTTCCATGCTTAATCTGGTAAGATTTATTCTTAAGAACTTCAGCTTTTACTACCCACCTTTTTTGCTTGGTTTTCAGACAGCAAGTTAGCTTTGATGCATATAGTTGAAGTGTCAACTAAATGTCTGTTCCATCTCAAATTCTATGTTTTCTGTTGTTCCTGAGCAAAATTCCAGTCCTTTCTTAAGTCTACCTCCATGAATAGTTGACTTTTGAAGCTTTGAAGAAGCGCTAAAATAGATGTTTCACTGAGAGTTAGGCTCAGTTAGTTATTTGCAATGGGGTTACCTTAAAAGATGCAACAAAGGAAATTACCAAGAAAAATAGTACCAAGAAAGAGAGCAAGTGAGCCAAGGAGAGGATAGTCATATTACTTTTTATGTTTTTGATGGCTAAAGATATTGTATTTTGTGAAATAGTTCTTTTCTTGGCGTTTTCGACAGCAGTAGCCCTATGTTTCCTGAATAAAAAAATGCATGTGACCTGAAGATTCCTGAAATCGGTCCATAATTTTTATGTAACAGAAGGTCCCTCACAATTAGGCACACAATGTGGTACACAATTGGGAATTTTAGAATTTGAAAAGTGGAGTGTTCAAATCAGACTCCATAATCAGAACCTCCTGTTCGTATGCTGCTGAAAGCTAGTGACCAAACTACCGGCAACCCTTTCAAATATTGCATCAAAAAACAGGAGATGTTTCCAAAATTGCGTAGAGCTAGCTATGGCATTAATATATTCCTCTTTCTAATATCTTTCCCTTTTCTTGGAAAAACAATCTTGCAGGACCTTACCAACCCAATATTCTTAAATGCTGTTAAAGGTTGGTGTCATTTTTCACAAGGTTTGCGCATAATTTTTTGGAAAAAATTAGGCAGTAACATGATTATCATGATTGCATTTCAGCTTTTTCTCCTCTGAAAATTAGAATGGGTGGCAGCTTACAAGATAAAGTCATATATGAGAGTCAAGGTCTACCTTGCACTTCATTTGTGAAAAATAGTTCGGAGATGTTTGGTTTTTCGCAAGGTTGCTTGCCTATGTCAAGATGGGATGACTTAAACACTTTCTTCAAAAAATCTGGGTAAACTGTGATCTATCTCTGATGAAATCTATCTATTTATGTCAACTGTCATGGAGTTCATATGTACTTGCCAAATTGGACTTGTTCTTTTGTAAAATGTAGATGCATACGACTTCACATCAATACTAAAACAGCTGCCAATACAATTCTAAAAACAGGGCTGCTGTTATTTTCGGGCTAAATGCTCTAAACGGCAGGAAAATAGCTTCTGATGGTTCTGCTGTTGGAGCCTGGGATTCAAGCAACGCCCAGAATCTTATTCGGTATACTGCCAACATGGGCTATACAATTCACGGTTGGGAACTTGGTGAGAAATCATATATTCATAGGCAAAATGTTACACTACTGTGATGTTCTATGTTCCTGCATTTCAATCTCTTATGAGAAACTCTTGCCGCCTGTCAGGAAATGAACTGAGTGGAGGTGGAGTTGGAACGAATGTTCCGGCTGATCAATATGCATCTGATATAAGCGGCCTACAAAACCTAGTGCAAACTATATATGCAGGTTTTGAAGCTAAGCCACTGGTCTTAGGACCAGGAGGATTCTATGACACAAATTGGTTTACAGAATTCATAGATAAAACATCTACATCCCTTCAAGCAGTCACTCACCACATTTATAACCTCGGTCCAGGTACTTAAATAATAAAGATACTTCCATCGCACCACTGTCTCCATCTTGCATTGATCTAGTTCTGATATTGTTCTTTAGGTCAAACATTAAAAAACATGTTTCTTTTTCATTTCTTGAGCACAGGCGTTGATGATCACCTAATTGACAAGATCTTAGATCCATCCTATCTCGATGGTGAAGCCCAGACATTTAGCAGCCTTCAAGGAATTTTGAAGAGGTCTGGAACTTCAGCAGTTGCTTGGGTAGGTGAGGCAGGAGGTGCTTACAACAGTGGTCATAATCTTGTCACAAACTCATTTGTCTTTAGTTTCTGGTAAGCTGGAAAGCTGGATCCTGATGTTTACTGCATATTCTTTGGTTCATTTTTTCAGTATATGGATTATAAAATGAAATTGTTCTATTTACTTATCAAACTGAAACAGGTACTTGGACCAGCTTGGAATGGCATCATCTTATGATACAAAAACATACTGTAGACAGTCTTTGATTGGTGGTAATTATGGCCTACTTAACACCACCACTTTCATCCCAAATCCTGATTACTACAGGTAGTAACATTTAATCCATGTGCTTTACGATGAATTCATCTCTTTTTATTGCTAATTATAGTGTTACAACGTTCTCCAGCGCTCTTCTCTGGCACCGGTTAATGGGAAGAAATGTTCTATCTGCAAGTTTCCCTGGATCAACAAAAATCCGAGCTTATGCTCATTGTTCCAAAGAATCTGTAAGTAAATCCCGGACTGACGAACTAAAGTCTACATAGATATGTCTACTTAGTTAATTAGGATTCTTGTCCTTACAGAAAGGAGTCACCGTGCTCCTGATCAACCTAGACGGTAACAGTACAGTTCAAGTCCGTGTTTCAACTGAGAATGCTGCCAGTAATGGAAATTTGACAATACAACAACAAGAAGAAACCCGAAGAACGAGGTTTGCTAGGATGCCTAGGAAATCTAGAGTTGATGAAAGCACAAGACATGAATACCATTTGACAGCCAAAGATGGTGATCTGCACAGCCAAACAGTGCTTTTGAATGGGAATATACTTTCTGTAAATTCATCTGGAGCCATCCCTCCCTTAGAACCCATGAAAACCAGCTTGTCTGATCCTATAACTGTTGCTCCTTTCTCTATTGTGTTTGCACAGATTGCTAATATGACGGTTCCCGCTTGTGAGTAAATGTGTAAATATCAAACGGTTGCATCTTGTTTTTGTTCATAATATTAGTGCAATTTTTTTCCTTTGGGATATTTGTTTGGAAGATGCCGAAAGGCATGGTATGGTTTGCGGCAAGTTCCTAACAAAAGTCCAGGTCAAGGCCAAGTGATATAGACTTGGTTAGTATCAACTTCCAAGATACACTTAAAATTGACACACAGCACTTTAAAATTAATTTTCGCCTCAGACAAACGTCGGATGAATTAAAATGTTGTGAACTGTCTCTGAAAGAACAGAACAACAATCTGTCGAGTTTATCATATACATGAGGATACAATTTAAAATCATTTAATTATTCAATGACAATCGATTTTCCAAATGTAGCACCCCTTATTGCTGACTTGAAAAATGTAATGTTACTCTGCCCCATGGCAACTCAAAATTCTTGTTAATCTTACCTCCGCTAACATTTCTTGTCAATCTTATCTCTACTCACTGATTTAAAGAATGTAAACCCAAAACCAACTTCCTAAATTTCTTTTTTGAGTGATAATACACAGACTCGTAAAGACGGAGACATCTATGAAGTCATGTCACAACAGAGTCCAGAAGCCATTCAAGTTGCCACAGCCTGCTGCTCTTGCAAGGCAAGTGGAACAGCTGGTCTCCAACTTGTGCCATTTGGAGTGTCCATAAGAGCAATTCCTACAATAGCTAAGTCCCTCCTAATAGCATCAGACTTTTCATATTCTTTGTTCTTTCTTGCTGCAGTCCTTTCTTCAATTTTCTGAAATACTTGGTCTTCTGTCAATTTTGCACGCTTAAGTGCCTTTTCCCTCAATTCTTGCAGAACCTGCACCACGAGACAGTAGTATTGAACACAGTGGAAAAAAGAACCACTGCCGATAATATATATACGGACAGCTGAATGAGTCAGAAAATTGTATGGAGAAGGCGTGAAACAACTGCTAGCATAGGAGAATCACGAGATCTATATAAGTTTGCAGGAGTACCTAATGGGTAAATACGAAACATTAATGGAGGGAAACAAATAAGTGCCGTCATTCTATCATATGTGAAAGCACATTGAGAATGATTTGGATCTGATCCATTATGATCAGGAGGTAGGAAAAGTTGTTGGTAACTTATGCATCTATAGTGTAGTCATGTATGCCTCTTCTAACAATACTCGGTCATCAACACAATTTTGTACGTAAAACTAAATATTTTTTCACACTCTGAGTGGAATCTCAGACAGTAAGTTTACCTGAGAGTAAGTGGCAGGCATTAACCCTAAGACAGAAAGAACGTTCCTGACAATCCTTTCCAGAGCAGCAAGTGATTCTATCCGCTTTGCTTGCTTCTTTCCCTACATGAATAGTTCACCGAAAAACACTAAAAAGGCCACAAGGAAAAGAAAAAACAGAAGAACTCAACTAAAATCATCAATTTGAGACAGTATTGCAAAAACAAGAAATTTGGGAGGGTGGTTAACAAATGTGAGACCCTAAACCCTAAAGCCAGGCCCTTCCTAACAGTTCTATCTCAAATTCTAGTTAACACTTTATCAGCAATTTTTCATAGCAAATGCCTACCAAAACTAAATCCAACTCAACAATAGCAAACGGGGATGTCCATATTCTGGTAGCCTAATTTACAACTTAAATGAAATTCTGCCACATAAAATGTATTTGCAGGCCATTACCTTCTTGGTATGTAGCATATCATTCATGATTTTTAATGGTTCTGAGAGTGCAGCCAAAACAACGGGAGTGTGAAGATCATCTGACATTGAGGCCACAAACTCGTCATGAAACTTATTGATTCCATTGATGGTGTCAGGTGGAATGGAATCATTCTCTAATGCCACATGATGTTGATTGAGCGCGTTTTCACAATCATATAATGTCTGCAAACAATTGCATAGATTTTGAGTCAAACAACAGAAAACATTTGTCCAAGCAAACAACATAATAAAACTTCACAAGTAAAATTTTTCTTCCTTGTGTTTGCCTATTACAAAGAACTGCCACCATATATGTATAGAAGTTAAAATGAAAAGCCATAAAATGATTTTTAAACTTATTGCTATGTTCTAGTGAAATCTGAAAAATCCATCTTAGAATATAAACAGATGCCAGTTCAGAAAGATTTTGCATGACCCCATAAAGAAAAAGGAAAGAAACAAAGAGTTTGCATATCAAATTTTATTACCTGATAAATATAGAAAATACGTTCAGAAGCACTTTCAAGCTGAGTATCTGAGTAGTTGACTGGAGATCGATAGTGGGTGCCCAGCAAAAAGAGTCTCAGAGCTAATGGGTGATAAAGATCTATGACCTAATGAAAGATAGAATGATCTTTAAAAGTTATTCACTTCTAGTACAACAATAAAGTGATAAGCCTTACATAGTGCAAAAATTATTCACAAGATATGAAAGTCGTTTTACCTGCCTAATTGTGAAAAAATTTCCAAGGGATTTGGACATTTTCTCTGAGTCCACAGTAACAAAGCCATTGTGTACCCAGTAGCTTATATGACTATCTCCACATGCAGCACAGCTCTGAGCAATCTCATTCTCATGGTGAGGAAACACAAGGTCCATTCCTCCTCCATGTATATCAAAAGCATAACCCAGATAAGCAGCGCTCATGGCACTACACTCGATATGCCATCCTGGTCTCCCTGGCCCCCAAGGACTCATCCAGAAGGGTTCACCCTCCTTTGCTGACTGCAAAAAATTATATAACACAAGATGAGAGACACAAAATATGTATTACTTTTTGTTAGACATACATAACAATCCCTTCCAAGCACGCATGTGTGTTTCATGAGTCAATATATGCATATACCACAATGTAAGCAGTTCTGATCACACATGTTATATGCAGCCTCAAATTTGATTAACTTTCTTAACGTGATGCATGCATGTATAAACTATTAAAGTGGGTTTCGCCAACACAGGCACTTACCTTCCATAATGCAAAATCGGCAGGATTATTCTTTCTTGAGTCTACAGCAACTCGTTCACCAGCTCGATTGTCTTCTAATTTACGCCCAGATAATTGTCCATATTGGGGATATTTGTCTACAGAGAAGTAGATATCCCCATTGATTGCATAGGCACACCCATTGTCTAATATCTGCCATGATAACAATAAATGGCAAACATTTAACTTATCAAACATCTCAAAATAACATTAACATAAGCACAAGAAAGGGAAAACATTTAACTTTCAGTTTTTGGGTCAGTAAAGCACCTGCTTTATCATATCAATGATTTGGGGCATGTGGTCCGAAACACGTGGTTCCACTGAAGGAGGCAGGCATTGAAGATAAACCATATCCTTACAGAATTCCTCGCAGTAATGTCTACTCAAACTAATTGGATCCTCACCCAATTCATTCGCGCGAGCTATTATCTACAGAATTCGAAAAGCTATCCTGTCATATACCAATATCTAAAGCAGTTGACACACACGCAGATACATATATGAATTCTCAACATGGAAGGACCAAATTTGCAACTTTCACGAACAATGAGAAGAAAGAACTAACCTTGTCATCGACATCAGTAAAATTTCGAACATAACAAACTTCATATCCCGAATGCCTAAGATACCTGCCTAATTTACAAAAAAAAAAACAAACAAACAAAAATCTCATCAGAAACTCATCCGAATAAGAACCCATTTCAAAACATTTGACAAAAGAACAGAATTTTAGTTGTCAGACCTGTAAAGAACGTCAAAAGTAACATAGACACGAGCGTGCCCGATGTGGCTAAGGTCGTAAGCAGTAACGCCACAGATGTACATTCCAACTTTGCCCTCCACTTTGGGCTTGAAAGGCTCTTTCTTTCTGCTCATTGTGTTGTACAGCCAGAGCTCTGAAGATGGACGCGTAGCAGCATCTCCTTTGTCGGTTTTTTGGCCGGCGTCCTTGATTAACCGCTGTGATGACGACGATGACGAGCTTAAAGAAGTGAAGAGGCGAAAGAGTGTTGTTTTGGCGGTGAAGGAGAAGGTGCGAGGAGGGTGGCGTTGAACAGAGCGGAAGAGGGAGGTCGGCGGTGGCGGAGAGAACCGGATAGAGGCGAGAGGTCTGTAGCTCTTCAACAGAGTGCCCATCTCACA
>STGP01011103.1:1314-12164 GCA_004918865.1 Caryocar brasiliense | reverse complement strand
TTACTTGTAAGCCTATTGCTGCTTGTTAGAAGAAAAAGCACTGCCAACCACATATACTTAAAAGTTAAGCTGGTTTTTGTCTAGCAGTCATTGTATTAACTTTTGCTTTTTGCTATGTTCCTTGTACAAATATAAAAATGGTTACAATGTAATGATACAAGTAGCTTGAATTGCACAAAATTGCTCTCTCCCATCTCTCTCTCAGTAATCCGGAGCTCAAACTCCCTTTGCGTCTCCAACTTCTCCTTTCTGCATTCTTTCTTTGAATCATTGCAGCAGCTAACGCAGCTTCCTGCACAACTACTATTTAGTTAAAAATTATTTATGGTATCAGAGCTGTTCTAAAGATCATAGAGGAATCAAAACTCAACAAAAAACACATCAACCCAGCTAGAAAACATCCTGCAAAGCAAAATCAGAGTGGCTTCATTCAGCTTTTCCCTTCCAGTTCCACCTATATTTGCAATTGAGAATTATTCCTTTTGGGCAATAAAGATGAAGACTTACCTGAAGGCATTTGATCTTTGGGAAGTTGTTGAGTCGCCAAGAGAGCTACTACTCCCTCCAAACAATCCAACTGGGACTCAATTAAAGAACCACAGTGAAGAATGCTCTAAAAGACTCAATGCTCTCTCCTCTATCCAATCTGCTGTAACAGACATAATATTCACAAGGATCATGGCTTGTGGGATAGCAAAAAAGGCTTGCGACAAGTTTCAGGAGGAGTATCAAGGGAGTGACAAAAGAAGAAAAATGCAGGTTCTCAACCTGAGGAAAGAATTCGAGCTTCTGAAGATGAGAAATTCAAAAAGGAAGAAAGAGTTTGCTAATAGGATGATGAGAGTTGTTAATCAGATATAAGGCTTATGGGAGAGAAGTTATTAGAATAAAGAATATTGAGAAGTCCTAGTGAGCCTCCCCGAAAGATTTGAGACAAAAACTTCTTTCTTGGAAGACTCTAAAGACATTACTCAAATCTCCTTGTTTGAACTCACCAATGCATTGTAGGCTCAAGAACAAAGAAGATTGATAAGGCCAGAAGAAAGTTCTGAAGAGGCCTTTGTTATGAAAGAGAAAGGGAGTGAGCATAAAAGAAATGATGGAAGATGGCAACAACCAGAAAGGAATCAGAAAGAAAAAATGCAGCAGTAGAAGACAGCGGATAGGAGAAAACAATTTCCTCCTTACATCCACTATAAGAAGAAGGAGGCATGCTCCAAATCACTACTGGTTTAGATCAAGGGTGCAATGTAGAGCTTGTAATGCCAAGTTAAGTCATATTTTTTTATGTTTGGTACATAAGTTAAGTCATATTTTTTTTTCTTAATTATCAAATTTTTCTTAGTCAAACTTTAAATGTATAAGACACAATATATAACTTCAAAACTATATATCACAACTTTTTATGCATCTAATAAATAGTTAATCAGTATCTAACATAATTTCTTTTATTACCAAGCCTTATCATTAGTTCAATTTAAAATATGCATAATAATGGATTTAACATTCACCATCCATTCGTAATGAGCCCATCAAAGTAAATCCAAGTTCATTTAATCATTTAAAAGATCATTCATAAATATGACTTAATAAATAGCGGCTACAAATCCAAATAACACAATTTCAAGCATCGAATATTTAAAACAAATATTCTGAGTCTATATGCAAGTGTAGTGCAATAGTGTCATGTCCATATGTTCTTCGCATTGTCTATGTTGTCCAAAGCAATATCCTGGTCTTGTTGCTCCACTTACTTATTTAAGTAGTCATTCAACTACCCTCAATAAAACTGAGTGGGTGTATCGAAATGGCCTAGCAGGGTTATGGCTACTAAACCACTTAAACAAATAATAAACAAACATGACAAATATGGCATACTTTCATGCATAGTAATTAAACCATCTTATAACCAATTCACAATGTGGCATACTTGATAAATATTGCAGAATCATGTTATTGCATAGTCAAATTATGGCAAGACACACATATATCAAATAATCATATATTTCAAATCACATTCTAGCATAGTCAAGCATATCAAATAAATATATATTTCAATCAAAGTCCATCTCAAATAATTTAATGATAAACAAAGTAACAAATCATATTTGCAAAACATAATTCAAAGCAATACTTTATCAAATATTATAATTTTAAAAACATACATATATTCAAGCAAAGTATCTCAATTGCAGAGAAATCATGTAACTTGAAGCAATATTCGGACTTACCCTCAATTACAGAGAAATTATGTAACTTGAACCAATATTCGGACTTACCATTCCTTTATCCAAGTATCTCACAACCAATATATTGAAACAACTTAAGTCAATCAATAGTAAATTAGATTATACTTTAAGTCTAAGTCTTATTAATTCCATCAAACATTTTACCAAATCTTAAATCAAGTTTATTAAATCATTTTTGACCATTTATTAAGTCTTATGTGATTGAGAAAATCAATTAGGTTCATCAAATTTCTTTTCTTTTTTTTTTATTTTCTTTTCCTCTTTTCTGTCCTAAAAACACGAGCAGGCTATGTTTCTCACCTAAAGAGCACGGGTAGGCTGTGTTATAAAACATGGCCAGACCATGTTATTTATCCTAAAAATACGGGCTGGGTGTGTTCATATTTACAACCAGATTTTTGAAATTTCGCTCGACCAAAATCCTTCTTAAACTAATTTTAATCTTTTTTAGGTTAATTGGGTTCAATTATCAAGTCGTTTCCTATTTTTAGTTAATTATTTAAGTCTAATTTCATGTATCATATCTACGTCTACATGATTTACGCTTACTACCGAAGTACAGCCTTTATTAAATTAGGTTATGCTGATATAGAATGTCACAAAACCTTCTTAAACCATCTTACCACATCATACTTCAATCATGGAATCAATCAAGATCAATACTGATAAAGAATCATATGTAAAAGAACACAATCATGATTGCATATACATAACCAAGCATAAAATTAGTATTAACACTAGACCTAGTTTGTGAGACTCTAGCAATATGTTTTTGAGCACTCCAAGATGATCTTCAAGAACCTCCAATTGATTCTTTAAAGTTTCTTGATAGCTTATGTTATAAAGATCTTGAATTAAGGTTTCTTTTTGACGGAATTTTACTAGGATTTGTGGGTGATTTGCAAAAGGAAACTTTGGAAGAGCAAGAGTTGGCTAAGAACGCGTCTCTCTAGTTTTTCTTTAATTCAGAACATGTACCTCTTTATTTTTGAGGATTTAATTTATTTTATAAGACTTAACAAGATTAATTGCTATTTAGACTAGTTTTCTAATCAATTTAGAAGTCTTTATAATAAGAGAATGCTAATTATCTTCTTTACATGTCTAATAAAAATTATGGGCTTCTTTTTATTCCTCCATTATCCATATTATCTTATAGGCTTCAAATTATGTATTTATTTTGGCTTAATGGGCTATTTTTTTCCTAAGTCACTAATTTAATTACAAAGGTCCATAGTACTTACATAATAAAATAAAGCCCTTTTTAACTATTGCGCCTAAACAAACTTTTATTTTTATCTAATTACTTTATGTGGTCTACCTAAGGCCTATTTATCAGTCGTCACACATATATTAGCCCATCAAATGAATAAATGAAAATCATGTGTGAAATTAATACCTTAAAAATCTTTCAAATAACTCAAATAAAGCATATATAAGTCATGTCAGAGCAAAAACAAGTCTTATCAAAATATTTTCAAGTATTCATCAAAAACTTATAGGCTCTAAATTGGGTCGTTATAATAATAGATCCTATAGGTTATAAAGTAATGATAGTTAAGATGGGAGAAAATAGCTTTCCAGTAGACTAGAAAGAAACATCTGTGTATGCTCATGTTTCCTCTATAGATGAATTTGTCCTTTGGCATAAAAGATTAAGACATTTCAACTATGCTTCTTTAAAGAAAATGTATGACAAAAATCTAGTTGATAGCCTACCTAAATTACCTAAGAATAAGGAAGTATGTTAGGTTTGTTAATTAGGCAAGCAAACCAAAAACTCCTTCCCTGTTGGTCAGGCTAGAAGAGCTGTAGAAAGGCTAGAGATTATGCAATTGAATGTTTGCAGACCTATGCACATCACTTTTTTAAATGGCAGCAAGTATTTCTTACTATTTATTGATGATATAAGTAGATACACTTAGATCCAATTTTTAAAGCAAAAATTAGAGGCGGAAGAAACTTTCAGGTGCTTCAAATCCCAAGTGGAAAATGAAGTAGGGAGCAAGATCAAAGTGCTCAAGAGTGATAATAGAAGAGAGTACACTTCTTCTAACTTTAACAACTTTTGCAATGAAGTAGGAATTCAGTATTAATTTTTTTTGTTTGGTAAAAAGTATTCAGTATTAATTAACTGCACTCCATTCTCCTCAACAAAATGAGGTCGGAGAAAGAAAAAGTAGAACAATAATGAGAATGGCTAGGTACTTAATGATTGAGAACTTTATGGGATGAGGTTGCTGACACAACATTTTATCTGCTGAGCAAGTTATCCACTTTTGCATTAAAAAACAAGACACCTTATAAAAGTTGGTATAGATTCAGGCTTGCTATGGATCACCTAAGAATATTTGGTTCTCTATGCTACATTTTAATGCCAGAAGCCAAATGAAACAAGTTTGATGAAGGAGCTCAAATTTTAGAGTGTACAATATGATGACCAAAAAAGTTGTGGTTAGTAGAGATATAAAATCTACTGAAGCAATAAGATGGAATTAGGAAAGAAGCAAATTTGAAGCACTTGATAAAGACTTGATGGATTGTAGCAGAAGTGAAGAGCAAGATGATTTTGAAAAGGGAACTGAAGTTCTAAAGAGGGGGAGAAGGTTATTGATAGATGTTTATGACAAGTGTAAAAAAGTTTTGCTGGAACCTTCACCTTTTAATAAAGCCTTCAAATCATCTTATTGGAGGGCTACAATGAAGGAAGAGGGTGATACAATTGAAAGAAACTCCATCTGGGATGCAATTGAAAGAAACTCCATCTGGGAGATGAATGATAGGCCAACAGATCAGAAAATAATAGAAGTAAGTGCATCTTTTGAACAAAACTCAATATAATGGTTCACTCAACAAGTTGAAAGCTAGGCTTATAGTAAAAAGATACACTCATCAACATAGAGTTGTTTTTTTAGAAATTTTGCTCTAGTTGCTCGATATGATATAATCAGAATATTGATTGCTTTTGCAGCTTAAAAAAAAAAGGCAGTTGTTTCAATTGGATATGAAGTCTACAATTTTAGATGGAATATTACAAGAGGGGTTCTAATAAAACAACCCCAGGGATTTGAAGTTCAAGGAGTTGAAGATAAGGTTTACTTGTTACAGAAGGCCTTGGATTCAATAGAAATGTAAGTGAGCCTATTCTCTACATTCAGTAGGCAAATGATGATTTGGTGGTGATCTTTTTGTATGTAGACAACCTCTTAATTACGAAAGCAATGTTGTGATGATTGAGGAATTCAAACAAAGTATACAGAAAGAATTTGATAGACTTAAGACTAATGTCTTACTTATTGCATATTTGAAGTTCTACAGGTGAATAGTAGCATTTTCATTCATCAACACAAATATGAAACTACTTAATAAATTCTGCATAGAGAACCATAAGGCCGTGGACACTCCTTAGATTCAGAATACCAAATTTTCAAAGGATGATGGTGAAGCCTTCAATGATAAGTCAAGATTCAATAGTTTATCTCACAACCCTAACATAGTCATGACTGGTGTATAAACCTCGATAAATCAAACACCTGAATGAGGTCTATATCAGCCTTAAAATATTAAAACCTATAATATAACAAAATTTCGATGGAGTATCCACTAAAATATAACTATACTACTCTTATAATTAGCTGTTCACAAGTCATAACTCACAAATCATAGGTTGGCTCCGCTAATTCCAATCAAAATCAAACACATGCCTAGGTCATTATTCAATATATTCGTCACAATTTCTTATTTACAAGAAAACTCATATACATACAAAATTAACTGTATTATATACAAGCGTCTTTATCTTCTAACATCAAAACAAAACACCATAAATTAACTTAGCAGATCTTAGATTACCAAACATCATCTTAAACATATAGTTTATCACGTGTCCAACAAAAAGAAAGTTGGGCCTACCGAAGCTAAAAACTACCAAACTTCTAATTTGCTACTCTAAAAAAGATTAAATGAGGAAATGATGAGTCGACAACTCAGTGAGTAGACATTAAATAATACAAAAAATTGAAGTATAATAACAATAGTACTCAACATACATATTCAAAGTTAACACAATAATTTCAATATACTGCCAAGTCATTGTAACATCACATAATAAATCTCAGCCAAGATACTTATACAGGTATAAGCCTTTTTTGGATGCAGAACTAATCATCATAGACCCACATGTACTAATTCTAGACATATGGGGCTAGTGTTTACAACCGGTAGTAAGCAATTCATAATTTGTCATAATATGTCCACGTATACTAATAGAGTCACATGGGGCTAGTACTTCTGGTCACCAGCAAGCATGCTAGTTCTTACAGCCACTAGCTAGCTAATTATAATACATCTACGTGTGTTGGCCACGGCAACACGGGGCTAGTACCTGACACCCACTAGTTAGCATTCTACACATATAGGTACACCTAGGCCAATGCTTGACCCCATCAGTTAGGAGATCTACCATTTATAATTCATAACAACAACAACATTCCATATATACCAATAATCTCTCATTCTTTGCAACAAAATTTGTTTATACATTTAAATATATCATCTTAATGTAATGTAATTAACACATTAATTACTTAACCATCCATTCCCATTATATCGATAATTAATTTCACTTAAATACAAACACATAATTTTAACATAATTATAATAATATACTAATATATTATACAACATCTACTCAACTAACTCAAAAGAAAGTCTACAATGACAGTTAAACACACTACTTTATGATCGTCCAGGATCTGGAAGCTTTTCCTAAGATTCTACAATAGTAAAACAAAGCAATATTATAGCCTAATACTAATTTAATTCAAATAAATTATGGTATTTAACTAAACATAACTATTAACTATATTAACTTCCTAAAACAGAACTTTGGCAACAATAATAATAGCTTACAGTGACAAGCAATGATGGATAGTTACTGAAAGTGACAGTGGCAAAAATGGACGACGAACATATGACAAAGCTGGTTGAAGTCGGCAATGAGCGTGTGATGGCAGAAAACGCCAGTTTCACGGTGGCTATGTGGTGGCGGAAGCTGAAACGTGGTGGCAGACGGTGCGAGTTAGTCGATCAATGCATGGAAAAGGTCGATCAATATACGGGAAAGATAGGTTCATCCACAGCGAGGTGAATCCAGTGATGAGGTGGCAGGATTCATAGCAACAAGCTTCAGTAGTGACGGAGGAAGGGAAAAACACAATGAATGAAAATGGTGAAAGAAGGAAAGTTGTTTTAAATGGTGAGAGAGTCAATTTTCGAGTTTTTTGGAATTTTAGAAATTTTCTGTTATTTTTATATGTTTTGGTGGAGATTTTGTGAGAAGATGAAAGAGAAAATGGGGAAGTGAAAGAAGAAGGAAGAAGAAAGATAGTTATCCCTGACACAATTTTTTTTTTTTTAAATCGCCCTACTTTTTAACTTTATCTTTTATTTTATTATTTATTTTTATATATATTAAAGCGAGGTGTCATAGTTTAATAGGTTGTCTTTTATACCTTGCCAATACTAGACCTGAAATTATACTTGCCACCAGCCTTCTTTTTAGGTTTATGCAATCACCTAGAGATCAACATTTCAAAGTTGGAAAATAGGTTTTTAGATACATTCAAGGCACTTTAGACTATGGTATTTGGTTCAAGAACTCCAGCAACTTAAAGTTAGAAGGCTATATAGGCAGTGATTGGGGGAAGTTCTTGTGATAATAGGATTAGGTTTATGCAACCACCTAGAAATCAACATTACAAAGCTATAAAATGGGTGCTTAGATACATTGAAGGCACCTTGGACTATGGCATTTGGTTTAAGAATTCCCACAACTTAAAGTTGGAAGGTTACACAGACAGTGATTAGGGAGGATCTTATGATGACATGAAGAGTACTTCTTAAGCTTCTTCTCCTAGAGCTCTAAGAAACAAGATTGTGTTACTTAATCATCTACAAAAGTAAAATATATAACAGTTGCAACATGTGTCAACCAAGTTATTTGGTTGAAGAAGGTTTTGGTTGCTCTTAAACATTCTTAAGAGGCACCAATTACAATCTATTGTGACAACAAGCTTTTAATTTCCATGTTAAAGAATTCAGTTCTACATGAAAAAATAAAGCATATCAAAATTAAGTTCAATGTTGTTAGGGAAGCCAAAGGAGAAAATGAAGTGACACTTATTTACTACCCCCTAGAAGTCCAGGTTGCTGGCATTTTCATCAAGGCTTTGTCTAAAGCTAAGTTTGAAAAATTGAGAGACTATTTTTATGTTTGCAGTAAAATCATCAAGGAGGAGTATTAGTTCCAATAATAATTTTGCTATTGAGATTAACCAATTTAATTAGGCAATAAAATTATTAAGGAGGAGTATTAGTTCCAATGATGATGAAGATCCTTCAATGATAGAATCCCTCTATCGTATAGAAAGAGTCCTTGCCAATGGTGACTTCTACACTTGGCAGTGGCTTGAGAACTTCCCTTATGGCTAGAGAAAATACCTTTAGAAAGATGGGTGTATGTATGTTGTTAAATGGTATAAAGCCAAAATAGTGAGGAAAGGTAAATTTAGTTGCCTTCTGGTGCTACTTATGAAGGAAATCTCAAAAGTGGTTACATTGATGGTAAAGGGACATACACAGGACTTTTAGGTGATACATATAAGGATTCTTGGGTTATAGATCTGAAAAATGGAAAAGGTATCAAGAATTATGTGAATAGGGATTACTACGAAGGTAAATTAAGAAAAGGGTTTCAAGATGGGCATGGATGGCAAGAGGGTCGCCTAAAGGAAATGGGACATTTAGGTGGTTAGATGGTAGTGTTTTTCTTGGCATTTGGAGTAGAGATCCTAAAGGGAAAAATCAAACTTATTATTCATCTGGGTCGGATGTTAGGAATATGGATTGGGATCCACAACAAGTATATTTGGTGTACTTGATTGACTGCAAGATTTCTGTTGATGAAAAGGTCTCAATTATGCCATCACAGAAGATGCTCTGTAGCATGTCAAAGCTCATCCAAGGATGACACTAATGTGTTGAGGCCCGTCAAGGAACCTCAACAGCTTATCGAGACTTGTCCAAGGATGATAGCAACTTGTCGAGGCTTGTCAGAGAACAAACCCAGCATGCCAAGGCCTATCGAAGGAAGATTCTAGCAGTATGCTAAGATTTGCCAAAATTTTTGAAAGAACATTAATAAACTTGTTTTGTCACACTTCTTTTAAGGTGACTAAAGTTTATAAAAGTTTGTGTAAAGAGCATAAAGCGATGAAAATGTACCACAATAAAGAGATGGCTTAGGAATCTTGTAGCAGTTTTCTTTGCGTCTTTTATTATTTAATGAAAATTAGTAAACGTGTTTTGTTATACCATAATAGAGAGATGCCTTGTGAATCTTAAAAGTTCGTACAAA
This sequence comes from Caryocar brasiliense, assembly GCA_004918865.1. NCBI lineage: Eukaryota > Viridiplantae > Streptophyta > Magnoliopsida > Malpighiales > Caryocaraceae > Caryocar > Caryocar brasiliense. The sequence goes on along the minus strand of STGP01011103.1, from coordinate 2,498 downwards.
GAGTAGGAAGCACAGAAAATATATCACAATAGTGGGAATGCCTTGAAAATCTTTTGGTAGTTTTTAACTCTTCAAAATTCTTGAATGAATATTAATAAACTTGTTTCGTTACACTTCTTCTGTAGTGACTTAAGTTCATAAAAGTTTGCATGATAGAAAGAATAACTTGAGAATCTTATGGTAGCTTTTAACTCATCAAAATTCTTGCAAGAACATTCATAAACTTATTTCGTCACACTTTCTCTAGGGTGACTTAAGTTTATAAAAGTCAAAGAGTATAAAGTAATGAAATGTACTACGATAGAGAGAATGGTTTAGGAATATTGTGGTAGCCTTTGTCACGTCAAAATTCTTAAAAGAACATTAATAAACTCATTTTATCACAATTCGTCTATGGTGGCTCAAGTTTCTAGACGTTCATGCAAAAAGTAAAAGACATAAAAAAACATATCACAATAGAGAGAACACCATGAGAATCTTGTGATAGTTTTCGTCTTGTCAAAATTCTTGAAAGGACAATATTAAACATGTTTTGTTACACTTCTTGTAGGATGACTTAAGTTTATAAAAGCTCATAAAAAGAGTAAAAAGCAACAAAAAGTACCATAATAAAATGAACATCTTAGGAATCTTATGGTAGTTCTCGTTGCATCTTTATTATTGAATAAAAATTAATAAATTTTTTTTATCATACTTTCTTTACGATGGCTAACATTTATGAAAGTTCGTATGAAAAGTAAAAAGTGTCGAAAATGTACTACAACAATGAAACCCCTTAGAAATGTTGTGGTAGTTTTCATCTCGTTAAAATTTTTTAAAGAAAATCAACAAATTGTTTCGATGCACTTGCTCTAGGGTGGCTCGAGTTTATAAAAATTTGTACAAAGAGTATAAAGCAATGAAAATATACCACAAGAGAATGACTTGGGAATTCCGTGATAGTTTTTGTCGCATTTTTATTCTTGAAAGGACATTAATAAACTCATTTGATCATAATTACAATGCATCAAATTTATAAAAGTTCATGTTAATAGTAAAAAGCATAAAAAAATATACCACAACAGAGGAAACGCCATGGAAATCTTGTGATAATTTTCGTCTCATCAAAATTCTTGAAAGAATATTAATAAACTTGTTTCATCATATTTCCTTGAAGATTGCTCAAGTTTATAAAAGTCCGTGCG
>STGP01011066.1:0-10355 GCA_004918865.1 Caryocar brasiliense | reverse complement strand
ACAACCAAAGACACACCATCTCTTTTACTCAATTTCACCGTTCAATTTGTTTTTATTATCAATTAATGAAATTTCATTGCCAAACACCAAGACAGAAAAATTTTTTCCCAAAAATCATTACGTTGTCATGCAAAATAAATTTATGGGCTGAAAAATAATAATATATTATGAATATATTCCTCAATAGTTTAAATTTAGCAGATATTTCCTAATGATGTATGCTTTTATTTTTTAATAAAATAAAAAAATATTAAAAATTCTTGTTTTTTGTTTTTTCAATTTTTATGTCTTAAACTCAAGTTATATTGACATCATAAACGCTTTATGTGACAAATACTTATTGTCAACACGATTTTTTTTATTTTATGAGAAAATAAAATTGAGAAGTGAAATTAATAAATTTAAATTATAGACGTTGACATAAAAAAAATGTCATAATAAATTAAAATGTGAAAATATAACAATTTAAGAAAAGGAGATAAAAAAGTAAATGGACAATCTCTCTAAATAATTAAAGTTACAACAAAATATTGTGAACTAAAGCTAATAACAATTTAATCTATATATATATTTCGTAATTTTAAGTATTAGGGGGGGTAAAATTTTAAGATCTAAAAAGGGAAAAACAAAAATGGAATTCCACTGGGGTGAGAGAGGCTCGAACTCTCGACCTCAGGATAACTCAGAAGCTATGAGACCTACGCGCTAGCCAACTGCGCCACCACCCCTTGGTTGGTCGAGTAATAAAAATTAATTATCTTTGTTAATGTATAATAAATTTACGACACGCACCAGCTATACTGAATATTTTAGATGTTATATTTATTTGATAGAATTCAAAAAATATTGTTTTCAGTTACTAAATTAATAATAAATGATAATTTTGATATTTTCAACAAAAAAAAATATGTTTTTAAATTAATTTTGTCGCCATTAATAACAAAGAAGCTGGGCGAATCCAGCCGCCCAAAGAACAAGACAAAAGAATCCAAGTTCGAAGAACAGAGAAGGGTCAACCAATCTCTCAAGTCAAAGTCACCTTCTAGTAGTTTGAGTTTTGACCACTACCTCCTTCTAAGTATTTTTTAGTTGTTTTGTTTTGTTTGACAGGAAAACATGGCGTCTGGAAAAAGTTGACTGGTCTTAATTTAATTTTCCTCTTAGAACTCGTAAACCCTTTAAGGTCAAACCTCGCGTATCTCCCGATGACCAGAGACCCAAATTAATAACGTCAATTGGTCCAATTAATGGTATTGGCCAAACCGCAACAAAACAAAAAACAGGTATTATTCACCTTGAAGTTACTTGAATGATTCGAAGTTTCAAAAAAACTTAGGATTGTGAACCTGAAGAACAATCCAAAGGAGGCAAGCTGCAGTCCTGACGGAAACGCCTATGCCTATCAAGTGGTCCATTGCAGGTGAATTAGTGTTCCACTGATCTTTATTTCAAAAGGTTGCGGTTCCGCCTAATGAAGCGGTTCACCGATCCCACTTTGTATTGTCATTGGTACACCGCCAAAGTATTATTGATTGACCGATAAAGGAAGAAAAATAGACAAGTCAACTTTTGCCTCGCAAGCAATCTACCGCTTGCTTGAAATCAGTCGACTGCCGTGCTGAAGAATTTAAATTTTGTTCCTAATAGTTAGTTGGATTGGTATACTGAAAGAGAGTTATAGGTTCACCGCAACACGAGTTCCAGAAGTCAAAAGAGTGGATGATGGGTGATCAAGCTGGCATCAAAATGAACCCGAAATCAACTTTATAGGAGATGGCTAAAATCAAGCTCCAAATTCAATATCAAACTATACCAATTAAGAAGTAATTAAATATTGAATTTTATATAGATGGAATGCTCTATGAGTGCACATTTTAATGCAAGTTGTAGTGCAAAATTTAGAGTTTTATAGAAAAAATTATGGTCATTTTGTCTGACAGTCTGAAATTATGTTAAATTGTAATTTTGTATCAATTAGAAATATTTCAAGTGATAAATACATTAGAAAGATTTGTGAGTTTAGTTTCCAAAGCAACAAGGACCACTCAATTTGGAGCTTCTTATAAGAACTTATGACCATTTTACTAAAATATGTCACATTAAAAAACTGAGTTGTGGTCTACTCGAAGGGCACAAATCCACCAATCCACCGAAAGCTTTTGTCCAAGCTATAGGTCAACACTTTGGAGTTATAAATTGATTGCTCTAATGAAAATTTGAATCATCTGAGAGAATAACGACTAGTATAAGAATAACTTAGAGTCTTATATTCCACATGTGAAGAATAACCTAACTCCATTTGTTGATCTGTATAAACTCACTAACACAATCTCCTAAAATGAAGATTAAAATATCTTACAATGACTTAGAACTCTCTCTAACCCTTTTAGTTAAGTTATATTAGAAGGTTGATACAAATGAGTTTTACAAGGTTTGCAAGATGATGCTTAACTAACAAGCTCTTTCTATCCAATTTTATAAGTGATGGCTCACAAGAGTGTAGAATGAATGTGTGAACAAAAATAAAGGCTCAAAGATATGTTAGAAATATGTTGGGAAGTGATATTTATAATCTCAAACTTCCTTTTACCAATTGGATCTTCAATATGCTGCTAGTATGCTTCTAAGAAAAACTAGCCATTATTCTCTCATATAATTCAAATTTTCCAGTAGAGCGGTCAACCTATAGCTTAGACAAAATCTTGTGGTAGATTAGTGCTGGTGGATCATAACTCATTTTCTAGATTTGACACATTTTGGTAAAATAGTCATAACTTTTTGTAGGAAATTCCAAATTAAGTGATCTTTTTGTTTTTATTAGAAACTAAACTTATAAATCTTTCCAACCATTTTATTTGTCATTAAAAGATTCCTAATTGATGTAGAATTGCTATTAAGTTAAACCTTCTTTCTTGAAGCAGCACATGGTTTCAGACTATGATACCTTCAGGCAAAATAACCATAACATCTCCTATAAGGCTCCAAATTGTACACTGTAACTTGCATTAGAATGTGAATTCATACAACATTCCTTTTATAAGAAAATGTAAAAATTAAATTATTTCTCAATTAATACAATTTTTATTCTTGAAGTTGAAACTTGATTTAGTCATGTCTTACAAAGTTGATTTTTGCTTCTTTTTATACTAGCTTCATCACCAATGATTCACTCTTTTTTTCCTTCTGGAATTCATTTTGCAGTAAACCTATAGCTCTCTTCTAGTTTAAATATCCAATTTATATTAGAAACAAAATTTAAATTCTTCAACATAATGATTGATCAGTTTCAAACTGGCGATGGATTGCTTGTAAGGCAAAAACTAACTTCTCTATCTTTTCTTCTTCTATCGGCTGATCAATGATATTTTGGAGGTAGACTATTGATAATATAAAGTGTGATTGGTGGATAGCTTCATTAGGTGGAGATCGACTATAACTTTATATTGGTAGGATATTATAGATAATTTGTGATAGATTTTTCTAAGATTACTTTAACTTTGACTCATTTAACTAAAAAAGGTGTAAAGTTTAAATAGTCTAATACTTGTAAAGATAGTTTTCAAAGGCTCAAGATTTGTTTGATGTTGGCACAGGTATTAACCTTGCCCACCGGTAACGGGGGATATACAGTATATTGAAATGCTTCTGGTATTGGTTTGGGGGTGTGTCTTGATACAGCATAGTAAAAGTAATTGCTTATACTTCATGTCAATTAAAAAAACACAAATATAATTGCTCTACATATGATTTGGAGATGGTGATCATAGTTTTTGCCTTAAAAATTTGGAGACATTACTTGTATAGGGAGACATATGACATCTATATCAGCCATAAAAGTTTAAAGTACATCTTCTAGCAGAGATATTTGAATATGAGGTAAAAAAGGTGGATAGAGTTGTCAAAGATTATGATTGTGCAATCTTTTACCATCGGGGGAAGGCGAATGTAATGGCAAATACCTTGAGTTAGAAGTCGGTAGGTAGCCTAGACTATATTGTCGTAGGGAGGAGATCCTTGATTCTGTAGTTGCACGAGTTACAAGATCGAAGAATTCATTTTGAGATTATAAATAATGAGTTCTTCTTAGCACAATTTTAGGTTAGACCAATTTTGTTAGATCATATTAGGAAGTCTCGGACTCAAGTTCATAAATTTAATGAGACTATGAGGTAGATTGGATAAGATCATGTGATGGAATTTAACATTGAGAATGGGATGCTGAAATTCAGGTCAAGGATTTTTTTGCCTGAGGTAGATGGCTTGAGGCGAGAGATCTTGAATGAGACACATCATTCGGCATATTATGCACATTCTACATTTACTTAAATGTACCATCACTTGAGGAAGTTGTATTAGGGGGAAGGTATGAAGAGAGATATAGCAAAATTTGTGTCAAAGTGTTTTGTGTGTCAGCAGGTGAAAGGGGAGCATCAGAGACCTTTCGGCAAGTTGTAGCCACTCCTTATTCCTAAATAAAAGTGAGAAAAGATAGGCATAAATTTTGGTGCATGGTTACTAAGCATAAGTAATGGGTATAATTATATTTAAGCAGTCGTTAATTGACTTACCAAGTCAGATTATTTTATACCAGTGAAAACAACTTATAAATTTTTGCAGTATGCTAAATTGTTTATTAATCGAATAGTTAGTCTTCATGGTGTTCCAGTGTTTATTGTGTCAAATTAGGGTATGCAATTCACATCTTGATTTTAGCGAGCATTTCATGAGGCTTTAGGCATTCAACTAGATTTTCAACATGGTGATTCACCCTCAGGCAGATGGTCAATTGGAAAGAACCAACCTCATACTCAAGGACACGTTGAAAACTTGTGTGATTGATTTTAGTATGAAGTAGGTGTCATATTTACCTCTGATGGAATTTGCCTATAATAACAGCTATCAATCTAGTATCCAGATGGTACTATATGACACTCTATATGGGAGGAGGTGTAGGATACTGGTAAGTTGACTTAAGATTGATGAAAAGAAACTTGAGAGATCAGAATTTATTCAGGATGCCATATAGAAGGTGAAATTAATCAGGTAAAGACTATTCACATGTCAAAGTCATCAGAAAACTATACTGTTATGACCCAATTTAGGGCATAGATTATGATAACTTATGTGACTTACTTTGTGCCTTTATTGAATTGCATGATTTTATGAGTTTGTATGCTTGGTTATGATATTTGATCTATTGTTTGTTATAATATGCATGTAAAATGTGTATAGGCCTTTGAAATAGAGAAAAGATGCTTTTGAGGTCTGTTATGGATTTATTTAAATGTTTGGTAAGAGACTTGTTTAGGCCTGTTTGTTATGAAAGGCTTATATTTGTTTTGAGCCTAGTTTAAACTATAGTTAAGAGAAAGTTAATGATTATGTAACTAAGCCCATTGAGTTAGTGAGTTATATTATGGTCAATTAAGTTAGAGTATGAATAATAAAGATTATAATATAAGGTGTAATAAGTATGCCTTTTATTTCATTAGACGTATGATGATTTAAGTAATCTATTTTAAACATATGCCTTTCCTAAGCTATCGCATGAGACTAAACAATCTTGATCAGCCAATAAACTCATCCCAAACAGCTTATCACAGCCATATGCATGTCCTAAGCCTTTTAAGAAGAAAACCATACATTCAAGCTACTTTTTGCTCTCTCTCAAAAATAATCTTCGCAAACTACTCACAAAACTTACCTAAGACTTACATACAAAAGTACTTTGATAGAAATACCTTTAAACCTTGATTGTTAACAAGTATTGGAGTCGATTTTGAAGTCTTTGGCGCATTTAAGGAGTTTGCTTGGATTGCTCATAATCAGTTTTGCTAAGCTCTCCAAGTTACGAGATCAATGTTAATGTCAGTTATTTGTTGGTTATACTCATGCATCCTTTGTAAGATATCATTGATTTTGATTTAATGTATGCTATTTAAGATGATGAAAAATCATGTTTTAAGGATGATAAATCATGTTTTGAATTTTGACTTTGATGATCTTTGATAAGTCTTTGATTGACTAAAGACGTAAGTTTAAGAAACAAGATCTATATTATAATTTAGTAACATAACATGGATTCTTAACCAAGAATTTGATGTAAAATAAGTTAGAACTCAATCATGATACTTTGTAAGTTACTTAGGATGATATTGATGACCTAGAACATCTGTATAATCTGATTTAGTAAGGATTAAACATAAGGGCTAAACTTAGATCACATAAATGTAAATATACGAGACATAACTTGAAATATAATAAATTAATAAATAGTAAACGACCTTAAATTCAATATAAACTTGTTTAGAAAGAATTAAAATTAGATTAAAAGTAGATTAAGTAGTTAAAATTTGGTAAAATCGACTAAAACCCATAACACGCCCAGCCCATGTAGTTTGGTTAGATTATACGCGCAAGCCGTGTATGTTGTTTAAAGCTTTTGAAATAAAAAGACTTACACAGTTTAGCAGTATAAAATTAGGAAGAAAACATGCTCGTGTAAAAAGTTACAGAATTAACTTTAAGAAAACACGGCCTATCCATGTAATTTGAAAAGGAAAAAAATGACCATATCTTTTGAACAAAATGTCAACTTGAATCATACAACTTAGCCTTGTTTTTTAGGAATAAAACATATCCTGCCTATGTTTTCTAGGCAGAAAAGAGGAAGGAAAGGAAAGAGAACAAGGAAAGAAAAAAAAGAAAATTTGATGAATCTAATTGGTTTTCTTGGTTGAATGTGAATTATTGATGATCTTGGGATGACTTAGTAAGTTAATTGATTTGACTTAAACTTAAGAATAAGTTTGATAATAAGTTTGATGAACTAAGATATTGCTTTGTGATATACTTTGGAATGTTTGAATCATCCTTGAAATGTTAGTGTTGTTTGAAGTATGATTTGAGTTTGATATTATTTAAGATTTGAGTTTAAATGACCTTATGAGGAATATGATTCGAGATTTGGGATTTAGTATTGAGACTTTGATTCTCACTCTTTGTATGAGTGATATTTGATTTGGTATGCGAAGTACCACTTTGGATATAACTTTGATTCGACTTTAATTTGATTTGATAAGAGACATTCGTATGAATATGTGATTATGATTTAGTATGATATGTATACATGCATTTGAGTCCGAACTACTTTGGTTCTTTGGATATGCTACAGCAAAACTTTGATACTTTGGAGCTTTAGATCAAACATTGATATTTGGACTTCGGTTAACTTTGATATGAGCTCATTACTTTGATTTGAGACTTTGACCTACTTTAGATAGTTTACTCTCAACTTTGATACTTTGAAGGAATGATTGTTTATACATCACGCATACATTTACATTATTCATTGATTATAAATGTTCATTGATGGATGTGATACTTTGAGTGACAAAATTGTCATATTATGAATTGGTTATAAGATGGTATGATTTACTACATTTGAAAGTATGCTCTATTGCTTTGCTATGTTTTGTTGTTTATTTTAGATGGTTGAGCAGCTATAACCCTGCTTAATTATTTGGTACACTCACTCAGTTTTGCCGAGAGTAATTGAATGACTACTTAAATTTACAAGAAGATCATAATTTGTTAAAGGTATAAGATTTGCTTTTGCTTAAAGACAAGTAGGTGATGCGAATGAAAGTACAAGAGCATAATGCACTCTTTCATTGCATATAGTTTAGGAGTTTATTTTGAACAAATGATGATATTCGTTAGATTTGATTTGATTTGCAATACAATTGATTTTGTAGGCCTTTTGATTAGCCAAAGTGATAATGATGATATTTCAACTTTGTTATGTTTGGTTTGCTTTAACAATAAAATTTGTAAGAAGTTTTTTAGACATATGATTTGGCTATATGTTTATGGAATTTGAACTTTATGAATTTGACCAAATAAAGCTTAGTCAATAAAGGCATAAATTTGTAAAAGGTTTGCGTTTGTATGTTTGATTTTGGCATGGGACACTACTTGTTTAGTTAGCATATGGGCAAATAGGTGTTTGGATTTGGTTTGAGGCATCATATATGCAGGTCCCAAAAAAAAAAAAAGACATTAAGTTTTAATAGGGTAATATGGTATTTTTCAAGGTTTCACCGATAAAAAGGTGATGAAATTTGAAAAAAAAGTGAAAGTTAGTGTCGCACTTCATCGGACCTTTTGAGATACTAGAGAGAGCAGTTAGAGTGGCTTATAGGTTACCGTTACCTCCATCCTTATCCTGAGTGCATCCTGTTTCATATGTATCTATGCTTCCGAGTATGTATCAGGTCTATTGCATAATGTCGAAACACTACTAGTGGAGTTACAGCAAGACCTATCTTATAAAAAAGTTCGTCTTGAAATAGTAGATCGACAAGTACGAAAATTAAAATATAAGGAGATTGTTTTAGTAAAAGTTATCAAGAGGAACCACACCTTCGTGTTGAAACTAAAAACAATTGATGATGCAAAAGTACCTGCATCTATTTCACGATCTAAGTGTATTTTCTTCATAAATTCAAAAGTGAATTTTCTTCTAAAGGGAAAGATTATAATATTTATATTTTAAAAAGATGATTTCTTTTTCCTCTTCTCTTCCCTTTACATTTTTGGTAAAGACAAAAAAAAAATTGCAAAAAATTTAGAAATACCAAAAATTTCTTTCCTCAATTGTCTTTTCCTTTTTCTTCTTTTCATTGTCTCTTTTTCCCACCTTTTCTTTTCCTCTCCGCCAATCGGGTTAGATCACCATTGTTCAGTTTCCTCTACTATGCCTTGCCGTCGATTTGGCCTCCTTTGTGCGTGCTTCACCATTTCAACCTTCCCTGTCGCATGCATGCTGTCAACCAACCATCTTTATCGCGCTATTCTGTAATAGTCTCCCTCATTGCGTGCTATCATTGATATGGCCACCTTCACACTGTGTGATGTTGTTGTTTTCCCCTCGCGTCGTGTGTTAGAGTCTCTATAGTAGTTGTTAGTGCTATTAGTTGGATAGGCTAAATTTTTATAATTACTATTGGGTTTAGTTTTAGAAAATTAGACTACAATGACTCTTTCTTTTACTGTTGTAGACATTTAAGAGGGATGCTCAGCTCCCAACTACTTATAGATTGGCCTCACCGATTTTTGTTAATAGATAGATATTCACCTTATTTTAAGTAAATAAATATTATATATAGTACGTAATTAAAAATTTGACTAAAAACACATGCATATAAATAAATTAATTGGTTTGATAAATATTAGAAATGGATAATGAAATGAAACTTACGTTTTTTTTTTATTTGGTTGTAGCTATTTAAATAATTTTGACTATTTATTTTTTATAAATAATTGAAATAAATTCAATTATAATTTATGAGAAAAAAATTTTGAATACTCATAAATTATAATTGAATTTCCTTCAATTATTTATAATAAAATATTTGTTAACAGTTATAAAATGAAATGAATACTAAAATGTTATCTATTAAAAATCATACAATCAAATAAATACTGAATCAATTGATAGGTGATAATAAAAATAGTATAATGAAAAAAAGAGTAAATTATACTTAATTTTATTGGATGATAAGTAACTAAATTTCTCTTAAACAAAAAGTTTTTTTTTATTTAGAGTCTAATCCGGTTCGACTTTAAATTAATCAAGTTTAATATAACTTTTAAATATCAGTTTGTTTAAAAAAAAAGTAAATTATGATTAAAATATTTAAATTTTATTTTATTTTTATTTTTTGAGAAGTAACATCGTAAGAGCTTTAAAGTGGAAAACAGATGACATTCCTTTTGCAATGTCTTCTCTAGCACAATATGAAAGAATCCAGGAATAGTCGTCGACACGTCGCCATCCACTTTACTTTTTGGGTCAATTTAATCGGTTAATGAAAGAATCCAGGATTACTCATTCCACCGGTGAAAGGTCGGGGAGCAATCAACAATTTTTGTTTGGTTGTAATAGTGACTGGGGAAAGAAAATAAAAAAAAGGAAAAAAATGAAAAGAAAGAAAAAAAGAAGAAAATAAAGGTGGATACTTTGAGTTGAAAGTTGTGTTATAGAGTAAAAATAGCTGGTAAATAGATTAGAGAATGATTTTTTTATTTGTTTATAAAATTTTAAAAATTTATCAAATTATAATTTTGTCAATATCTTTAAAAAAATAGCCCAGCAATAAGAAAGACTTAAAAAATAATTCCATTAATTTCCCCCTCACTTTGACTCCAGTTCGAGGAAAAAATCTGTTTTTGGGTTATTAACTAAAAAAAATCTAATTATATAAAGAATGAAAAATTAGATATTAGAGTTCTGTTTTTTTGAAGTTACTTTTAGTGAGTCTAATGATACAAAAATTGGTAATCTCTACTAT
>STGP01011018.1:11064-22295 GCA_004918865.1 Caryocar brasiliense | reverse complement strand
TTTACATAATTTTTTAAATAGCTTATTAATATTTAAATATTAATTTAAAAATTGTAACGAAAATTTTTTTCAATATATCGAATATGCCCCAAAATCTAGTTTTTAAGTCAGCTATCATTAACCAAACAGGCTTGAAGTCCATAATGGAATGAATAATAAAGCAGCAAACTTTTGGTACAGAAGTAGAACACAATATCAGTCTGAGCACATACCAAAACCAAGCCATTTCCAATGCCAGATACATAATTCAGTGACAACTTACAGCCGATTTTCTTATATTATAGCATACACATCATATAATAAATATAAATTAATGACTCCACGTATCTGTAGCCGCAGCAGCAGCAGCAGCAGCATCTGGTATTTGTCAGGAATGTGACATTCTAATAGATTGTATTCTTCTACAACATTAAAAGACACATAATGCAAAAATTTTTGGGGATAATGTGAAAAAATGAATCACTCAGTTTTTGTTCTCAAGAAGTAATCGCCGACTGTCAAAAATACATGTTCTCCCAACACCACATCCACGGCTGGCTGGTTTTCAATACAATCAACTTTTACCTGAAGAAAAGAGGAACAAAAAGGGAAATGAGAAATAAAGGAAGAGTGCTCGTGTATGAAATTATTTTTTAAAGTTGTAGTTTAAGAAACCTTATTGTTTCCAAGTTGAAACTCCGCTTTGAGATTAGAATGATCCCTAGAAAGCAAGTAAGTTTCAAGACCTCCTGCAGATTTTGTATTCCCTGCAAGCATTCAAAAGCATTCAAGCTTTCGTGAGAGAGAGAGAGAGAAAGAGAGAGAGAGAGAGAGAGAGAGAGAGACAGACCTCCACATTGTGCAAGAATTGCATCTGATTTAAAAACTAGGGCTGGTCTTGCCAAATAAACAGTGAAAGATAATTTGGAGACATTATGAAAGCTTTCTTCACCAAGCACGACCTGCAATTTTTACACAAATTTATGGGGGATTAAGTACAAGTGGGAAAATAAATACAAACACAAATTTTTACACACATTTACGTGGAGTAAGAACAAATGGGAAAATAAATACAAATACCAATTCCTAAGTACTTCACTCAGGATGAGGGAAGAAAGCTCACGCATTCCCACTCATAGGGCTCCTATGTTTACTGTGTATTTACAGATTTTTTTTTTCCACAAAAATGCCAAAAAGCACTACCCAGTGTTTTATGACTCAACGGCTTGGCAGTTTAAATCATACACTCTGATTAGAGGATACAGAATCGAGACAGATGGCGTGGATATGGAGCAACGTAGATCCACAACCATGGAAAACAAGATAAGGTACAAAAATTATTGAAAATCATATGCTTCCTTATTTAATCTACGCCAGGTCTAGGTTTGGCTTTGAGGTGCGGATTTCCTCGTAATATAGTGCACAAATCAATCTCCTCAACTCAGAAGATAGTCTAATCTGCAAATGCCTTGTATCGCACAGACGTAGCCTCGAATTCCAATGTATTCTAATGAATGAATGTCTCTTCACATCGAGTTGTGAATTCATGCTTAAACAATTGAAGGCCCATTTACAAAGATGAAAACAATCAAATATGAGACACAACTACAAATATTTCTAATCTCTAAATTGTCAATCATGGTATCTATTAAGTCTTCAAATTTCATTGTAAAACAATATTAGTTAAATTATTCCAGGAAGTAGAAATGGACAGGATAGAAAAAAAATGTAAGTTAATCTATGTGTGGGTAGCTACACAATGCAGACAAAATAATGATGCCTTCCATAAATTATTAACTTAAAATAAAAATGTATCCTATGCAACTTACTGCACATTGAGGCATCATGGCATATGGTAGTAATGGAGAACCAATCGCTTCTCTTATATAATCGTCCTGCATGTAAAATACACAAGATCAATTATGACATTCTGTGACTGGGCAACTTTAGTTCAATGCCCAGAGCTGAAATGCTAATTGTATGTAATGATTGTTGGAGGATGCCGCCAACATAAATGGAATGCTGCTTTACTCTACTGGATTGGATACTGTATAAATAAGCAAGCTTTTTACCCCAACTAAGATGTTAAAAACTTTTTAAGTTCGAGTTCCTAAAGCAATAGGCCAAAGATATGTGAAAAGAAACGGAATGGTCATTAAAGGAACAGAAACAGGAGAATGCAAGGATAAAAAGGTAAATTAAATATTGGAGGGAAATTTAGATCTGAGGAAATTGGCAAACGTATCTACAACATCCAAATAGAAATTTTACAGGAAGAGAACCAGCACTGCAAAACCAAATGAAGAGCATCTCTTTTGTGAAATTTATTAGCAAGTGTAAAATTAATACAGCTCACTCTCCCATATCCCAGATCATTATCACCACCTAAGAAAATATAGAATGGTGATTTTACCTGTGAACTTAAAACTTGGTGTGAGAATGACTTGTCTTCATCAAGCGATTGAAAGTAAACTTCCACGCTGTCAGTAGGTTCAAGGGCAACCTTCTTCCGCAACTTTTGGATTCTATTAACAACCTGCATTTGGTGAAGTTTAATAATTCATCCCTTAAAATGGGTTCTCCACTTTCCAGTATTCGTATTTAATCACAATAGGCAAGAGAAATTTGCAAGATACCTCACGAGCAGCACCAGCCTCAAACAATGACTCATCCGGTCGTAGATCCAAAATCACCAAAACATCACCTAACATGTTAGGTATCAAGAAAAATTAAGGCATTCGTACCTAGCCATCATAATTTATAAGAGCATGGCATCCAAATCCCTACCATCACCAGCAGCATCAATCTCCTTCTCTGTCAAACCATCAGGACGTTTAAACTCCCGAACAACCTAGAAGTTCAGATTAATAAGGCCAGCGAATAAATTAGCACAATCTCAGATTCTCAGTCTAACATTCTCAAGGAATATAAGAAATAGTCTATCAAAGTGTGCAAACTGTGTTCTTTTAATGGTTTTACCACTGCCATTGTAGGTTACCCACTCACTGGCTAGAAAAAGCCAAGACAAACCAGAATAAAGTCCACATGTAAATTTTAAAAGCCAAAAATTAAAAAATATGGTTTCCATAAAAAGAAAGAAAAACATGGAAATATTACTTCTAGTTGGGCAAATTAAAAATACTAAATCTGGAAATCTCTTTAAGACCTCAGATATAAAGTGGAATTTGAAGCTCAGAAAAATGCAAAATTTTTCACAAAAAAATTCCATCACAGTATCACTTGCACAAATTGAACAAACCAGTTCATACAGACAAACTAAATATCAAACATAAGGTCCTATGTCAATGCGGCCAAAAAGATGCACCTTTATATCAGCCAGCTTTAAACAGTGTTTAGCAATGGTAATCTCTCCAGCTTTCTCAAATGCTAAGATATCCTTCTGTGACATGGCTTTAACCTCTTTGGCAACAAGTCCCATAGATTTTCCAAGTCGCTTACCTAAAATGCTGGACAAAAAGAAGTTGATAATTAAATTAAGCAAGACAGTAACATGACTTATTAACACATATTCATAATTTGGCATACCTAAACTCTGGCTCTGCCCGCAGTGAAGCATACTTCAGAGTATCATTACATGGGACAAGAGATCGTACATTGAGTTCATCTAGCACATACTACATGCAAATTGTAACGACAAAATGTAAGTTAACAGCAGAGAGCAAACCACCATAGAGAATCTGTTCAAACTTGTTTATAATCCAGAAAACAATGGATGTCACTCACCACAATTACATACAAGGAGATTATTAGATTGAGTAGAAAATCAACATATATACAAATGATTTGTCGCACAAGTAGTAAATATAACGCACAGCCAGGATGAGCTATATATTTTTAACAGACCTCTCTTAATTTTCCACCTATGTCGTCGAGAAAGTCCGCATCTGGATGAACTACTGTCATTTCCCTGCAGTTCAACAAAAGGAAAAAATAAAATCATGTGTAGGAAGTATCTAAACAGAGCACATTGAAAGGAGTACATGCATAACCGAAGACAATGAATGAGAAACAGACAAGCTATTCCATACCTCAGAGGCGACTTCAGAGGCTTGTTGTGTCGTTCACGAATATTGCGTGCAAGATCAATAACAGTCATCATTCTAGTAACACTTTGTTCAATTCGTTCATCCCTCTGCAATGGCATTAGATTCAAAAAAATAATATGACAAAGGGTACTTGACATATGAAGGAAGGAAATTAGTGGGACAGTGGAAGAGAGAGTTCAATTGACTTGACCACAAAATCCAGAAGTACAACTGTGAGATACAGCTTATATATGAAGACCATAGATTAAAATAAACAAGAAACTAAATTTCATACAGTAAAATAAATGAATCAAAACTAGTCGCATTCACGTATACAAGCATACATTAAGAATTAAACCCAGGATCTCCAACCTGGGAAAAAAATTGCACAATTTGAATAAACATATCCTCACTGACCACCAACATTCAATCTGAAAAACTCCTAATAAGCTTCAAAATTGTAATCTAGTGGATAATATTTGTTGTTACTACAATGATCAAAACAGATACCTTTCCTTCTTCCTGAGGGAAACTGCAATAGTGAATACTTTCCTCTGATCCAGAAGAAACTTTCCGCAAATTTTGATAAAGAGTCTCTGTGAAGAATGGTGTGAATGGTGACATCACCTTGCAAGAAGTTAGAAGCACCTAAAAACCAAAAGCACAACTCATGTAAAGAAAATTTTATGTGCATCTCTTTTCAGAAAAATCAAGCGGTGTATCCAAATAAAAGACACATCCTAATCAACAAACATAACCTCACTATTTCATCGGCAGTGAATGTAACAAAATGAGACCTGACTGTTATGAAAATTATGCAACACATCCCACATCTTAATAGGTTAATATGTTGAAGCCTGATAAGTTGAAGAGGTCTTTTAAAACTGTCAAAACTCAGGACTTGGCATAAGTATAAACATTTAGAAAAACAGAGACATGGCAGTAATAATTTAGCCACAAATAATTACAGGCACAATAGTACCAATTTCAGGAACACAACAATGTGTTGCAGGATGAAATTTCTACCTAAGTGGAAAAGCATTTCCACCAAGGTATCAGAAGAATCCAAGGAGTCAACATATAAAAGAAACTCGGTCAATACAGTGAATATGTTTTCTGTTAAAGAAAAAGGAGAATGCTACAGGGTTGGAAGGAAAGTCAGGAAAGCAGTACTGGAGGCCACATCAAAGGTTGATGATAGGAAATGGTAATCTAGCGGACAATATTTGTTGCTACTAGAATGATCAAATTATTTGTGACAAAATTCAGCTTTAATATGCTATTTAGGCATAAGCTTCCTTGCTGTGCCAACGATGCAGACGATACAGCACTGATTAACAAGATTAAGGCTAAGTTATTGCCAAATTAGAATTGTTCATGAACATATTTGTTTCAAGAGTTCCAGATTTGGTAAAAACAATCGACATAATACAAGTATTAGCAAATCAAAGGATGGGAATACAAACTTACTAAAACTCAAGAACCATGAAATAACTGAGAGTGACCTTTGAACATTTTGGATCACATTATCCACACAGAATGGGACTGATCAAACAGCAAATATTTATCCAAAATGACAAGATCAAATAAATTAAGTTAACCACAAAATGATCAAATCATGTCATTCAGGAATTTGGATCTTAAATTATCCCTCAAATTGAAAAGAATTTATCAAGGGACAGAATGAACAGATATTCTTTATTGCGTAGAATGTTGAGATCTAAAGAACAAATTGGGCTTGATTGAAATGAACAATGTTGAGATAGATATGTGGCAACACAAGACTTGAGTAGAGGCAAAGATGTGAACAATTGTTAAGAAGTTACAGGAGGCCATTAGGAGTGGTTCAGCATGTGTAGATGCATTTATGAGAAAAGAAAGCGCATTTAAATAAGAAGTATGAATAGGAAAAAAATCGATTTGCTTGAAAATAAAAGCTTTATTGTCTACCATCTCATGGAGAATACTGGCCTAGATAAAACAAATGGAAGAAAAGATGAGCAACCAAAAAGCAATGACTATGGGACAGAACCTTAAAATTAAGCCCCAACTGACTGTAATCAGGGTGGGAGACAATTAATTCAGGCTACTACAACCAGCTAACATAATGGAACACAGAGATTGACACTACTATTAGCATGCGGTTAATTAATCAAAGTTACAACTAGCATACATTGTAAAGAGTTGAGAGAGCAGTCCGACAGTCTTCTTCCCCAGTACGGCCTTTCAGCCTCTTACGATTGAACCGCACATATATGTTTGTAAGGCTGTCAAGAAACTTCAAGAGATATGGAACCACCTGCAAATGTATAACAAGGATAAGCATCAGGAACACCAAACATGAGAAATTTCATGCCTACCACAAATTAAACTCTATCCTAGTTGTCCTTCACTCATTCAACGTTTAAGCACAATAATTTGCACAGAACACTTTAAGAAAATACAAAATTATCTGCTGAGGAAAGGCTAGACGGCAGCTAACCGTGTAAAGCCGGTATGCATCCATTTCCCGGGAAACAAAATGAACAAGACTCTGAGTGGCCGAGTTAATCCACTGATCAAGAACATTAGATGAATTTTGAAGTGTGGCTAAATCAGTGGGAGCAAATGGTGCAAGCCCCTCAGCCTCAAGTCTCTTTGCATTCTGTACCAAGAATCTATATGCATTAAACCATGGAAGGAAAACATCCTTGACCTGGACAGAGAAAAAAGTATTAGGAGAGAACCTTGTCAACCCATAACCAGAATATATTTGAGTTCGCACAAGTGATTAAAATACAAGAGTGAAAAGAGTTTTAAGTGAAAAATCTAGCATGAGGCAGTCAGTAAATGGTACTCACAACACCATAAACCCCATCCTTTTTAAATCGCAAGGTTTCGGCCCGCACAACTGGAGAGTTTATAAGGTATAGTCTTAAAGCATCCTGTACAACAAAGTAACGAGTGGACCATTACATGAGAACAGGAAAGAATAATTCCACTGAGCTTCAAATTATCAACAGGAAAAAGCAACTCATGGGCCAAAAGAAGGACCGAGTGCAATAAAACTGATTGTGTGATGATCCTTTCATCTCCCCAGTAAGACAGACAAACTAGTAACATATGCAAAACAACTTACAGCTCCATAATCATCAATGACTTCCATAGGTGATGGATAGTTCTTCAATTTTTTACTCATCTTTTTCCCATCCTCTGCTAGGACCAGTCCATTGCAAATGAGATTTCTAAATGCTGGTTTCCCAAACAATGCAGTAGACAGCACCATGAGAGTATAGAACCTGAACGAAAATAGCTTAGTTATAAACTACAAGCTGTATAGTGCTGGAAAAAATGAAGTAACTCAGTTTAACTCAAACAAGCAAAAATAATTCACGTTCTCCATTTGGTACCCAAGAGTATCCCTTTAACAACTATTCAACAAAAACAATGTGCACTCAAACTAGGAGATTTCAAAGGTACATAAACATAATATAGATCCATAGAGGAAAATAGCTAGCAATACACTAGACTGGTATAGTTCTGGAAAAAATTAAAATCAATCACGTTATCTCAATCAAGAAGAAATAAAACTCGTTCAACATTTGGAACCCAAAGGCAAACCCTTCAACAAGAGGTCAACAACATAATGGGTTGATAAACTAAGAGATTACAAAGGTACATAAACAGATGGATATAAAAATAACCCCTATCATGATCCCAAGGAGGTTATGCTTATTCTCATTGTTTTATGCTGGTAAAGCCAAACTAGGAATAGAGAAACATGTATAAGCAAAATTGACAATTCTTTGGTGAGATGCATGATGGAATTTGCCACAAACAATGAGCAGTGATACCTCCAAATCACTTGAATAAATTATATCAGAATCTATTTCAGTTTTAACCAAAAAATTCAAAAGGTGTAATGTGAACAATATCCAAGAGTGGGGTACCAACCATCCTCGAGTTTGATCCAGCCCTTCAGCCACAAAATGCCCAGGAAAATTTTTCTCAAAAAGTTCAACATTCTCAAATGGGTAATGAATATAAGCATAAGGCATTGACCCACTCTCGAACCAACAATCAAATACCTGCAAAATAAAACAGCAAAATAGCACAGCAAAGTTAAAATATCATTCATTCAATGCAATTTGTCAATAGATATATATTCCAAAGAAAAATAGCAGCAGTCCAGACAGAAAACTTGGAAAATACAATCATGAGAACTTAAATGCCATTTGTAGTACATCATTATCGGGAGGAATAATTTCTCCCCATCCTAATCAATATCAAGGCGAAAGGCATAGTTAACAATTGATCTTGCACAATATAGGAAAACATTATGGTGGAAAATTTTCATGAGTTAAATTGGAGAATGAAAAGGAACTGCCACTAACATACAAAAAAGTCAATTTCACCCTATGTTGGTGCTACTATCAGTTGTTAATTCATGTACCAATCATGCAATTAAAACATCAATTATACAGTTTTTTAATACACTCGTGCTTAGGGATGTTCATATTTTCTGGAAAACCAAAAAAATGAACCAAGCCAACTTATATTCAGTTTTCGGTTGGTTTTCTTAACAACAAATCAGCATTCAGTTTTTACTTTTTAAAACCAGTATTTTGGTGGAATTGATTTCATTCCTTCAAAAACCAGTTAGACCAAAGAAGAAGAAGGCCTAATCTCTTCATTCTACATATAGGTAGAATGAGAGACCAGAGTTCCATTTCTCCTCCCTTGCCAATCTCATGCCTCCTCACCAACTTAGTCAAACGCAGATCGAACCAGAGTAACCGGGAACCAATCAACAAGATAGTCTGGTCAAAACTCAGATCCTGCGTGTAAGGAACCGGATAAGAACTGGCGAACCCAGCAGGTTCAACCAGGCCAGTTCTAAGGGTCTGCAAAAAAGAAGATTTAGCTGCCACAGGTCGTGCAGCAGCAGCAGCATGGCAAGAATGGTCGATTCAAGTCACAATGGTGTGGCAACAGCGACAGAAAGCTGGAACGGTCAAAAAGGGCAATTGGGAGATAGATCGGCATCAACATAGCGTAAGGAGGGCTGAGTGGTGGCAGTGTGGCGTGGGAATATAGGAACAGTTGATTCAAGTCTTAATGGCATGGCAATGGTGAGGGGAGGCAGGATCAATTGGACACGACGATGGACAGAGATCGATGTTGACCTTGCGTGAGGAGGGCTGGAGCAGCAGCGACGTGGGAACACAGGTACGGCATGTGATGTGAAGGAAGAAGATCGGACAAGAATTGTGGCACAGCATGGAGGAGGAAGACACAACAATAGGGTGAAAACGGGGCTGTTGACCATGAGGGAAAGGATAAGGGGAGGAAAAAGAGGGAGAGGAAGAGAAGAAAAGAGAGAAGGGAGGTTTTTGTTTTTTCGGTCTTATTTTGAGTTAAGGTTTTGGTGGGGGTGGGAAGAGAAGGTAGGCCATTTAGTTTTTAGGTTTTCTTTTCTCTTCTTTTTTTATATTTTTAGGTTTATTTATAATAATTTTTAAGCTTTTTTATAAGTAATATATAATTAAAATAAATGATTAATAAAATAATATAAATAAGAGTTATATTTGGTCAGACCATAATCTTGGTTCAATGTCCAGTCCAATTTTGACTATCTCGCTCACTCATTCTCACCCCTCAATCTCATTTTCTTTCTCCAAAGTCATTGTGAGGCGATTTTGGTCCACACAACACACACACCTCCGTGAACAGCATCCTGATCACCAACGCAAAGAGAAGAGTTAAGGGAAATCACATGAGGAAAGAAAAGGGGGAATCTCAGCCTGTTGTGTCAGCATCGGAGGCAAGAGAAGGGGGAATCACACACGAGGGCAATTGACCTCCCTTGTCGCGCCATCAATAGCAACCATTTGCCTTGCTCATTCTGATTGAAGATAGGCCATCAACTTCACTGACAATTCTTTTGTCCTTTTCTCATCTTCTCACCTTCACCAACAATTTCTCATCTTCTTCCCGCAACATCCTTCTTTTGTCCTTGGATTTGTGAGAGAGAAAAAGAAGAAACTCGTTTTGGTTCGTTAAAAGCAGAATGAGAAATTTCGTTTGAGATTGTTTCGGTGTATATATAGTTTGGTTCAGGATTGGTGTTTGTGGTTAGTGGTTCTCTTAATTCAGTTTTTCATAATTCAGTACAGTTCGGTTCGAATTTTACCAATTTAACAGCTCTACTCATGCTACATAAAAAATAATAATAATAAAAATAAAAATAAAAATTTGTTTATATTTTTTGAATCACTAAATTTCAGCATTTTAAGTTTTTATCTTTTTAAGGCTTAAATTTTGATATGTTTTACCAAATGAATGGAGCAATAAGCATTTATAGAGAAGGAGCATAATAAATCACACTATTTAATGAATGAAAGAAAAGAAAAGAAAATTAATTTAGCCTTTCATCCCAAAAAGTCACTGGTTCAAGAAATTAACTGGCAGGACAAGTTTAGTAAAATAAAAATGGGCACAATGCTTACTTGACCAAAGGGTGAGCAAGTTAGCAGCCCCCTCTTGTGTGTATAATAACAAAGGGGTCATTAGGAAAGGCAAACACCAAAAGCCATCGTTCAGTAGCTTACCTCATCCACACGTCGAAGCACACCAAACTCAGGACCACGACTAGACGGGATGGTGATATGATCGATGTTGTGGCGGTGCAGATCAAAAATCTGCCATATGATAAACAAAACAAGAAGCATAAAACAATATCTAATATCACAAATGCAAAAATCACATGTACAAATTATTGCACCCATATCAAATGAGAAGTAAACTCTAGATGGATGCAGGTTCATAAAATAATGCAAGGCAAAAAAAACAAAAAGTATGATGTTGTCCTCTTCCCAGAGCCATTTCCAATAAACCTGACACCTCAGTAGAAATTTTACTAGCAAAAAATAGACGCAGGGGACTTCCATGGACTAAATGCCTGTGTGCAACAGAACCAAAGTACCAGCAGGAAAACAAATATTGACACATATCACTAAGCCCATCAAAAATAGCAACAAAAATCCAAGTTATGCAAATTTTGACGAATTGTATTCACCATGTTAGTGCTCCTAAGACAAAACAATAAAAAATTTAGGCATGAGCTGAAATGCTAGAAATACAACAAAAGGATACATTTGCATGTCAAAAAACAAAAAACTCAAAATGTGGAATGAGTTCACACCATACTCTCAGACCATAATATCC
>STGP01010939.1:11918-23934 GCA_004918865.1 Caryocar brasiliense | reverse complement strand
GGCTCTAGGGCATACAACTAACAGATAAATAGGCGCAACTTTTGCTCTTTGAAGCTATGGTTTGTCACTTTTGAGGAGGAGGATGACTGAAATTCAAAGGAAGTGGTGAGCAGTTGATGTTGTGTGGTTTAGTTTGGATTAAGGTGTTTCGGTGTTGATTGAGATAAGTTCTTGATAAATTGAGCGATGAAATCGAGTTTGTTATGCATGGGTATGGTTAATTTGGTGTAGGTAGGTCAAATTTTAGCTTAGGGCGTGAGATTGAGTTTCAGAGTTAATGAAAAAGCTTTTTTGGCTACCTAATTTATTTAGGATTCATACGCAACACGGCTGTGTTTAGTTACATGACTTGGTTGTGTAATTTTATAGGCAAAAAAAGGGGGTGTTGCATATGGTCATGCCAAACTAGTCGTGTGTTGTATTGCACATAACCATACCTATTTACATAGGTAAGTCATGTGATCATGTGTTAATCGCTTCTTTCTTTCCAACTTTACATGGGTTAACTGTGTAAATTAGTATAGTTGCATGAGTAGACCGTGTAATGCTATTTTTATTACTAAAACTTGCAGACTCACACTAAAATCAACCCAAAACTCATATCAAGCATACACTCAAAGATTGACACCTCAAGAATTCAATTCAAGACACAACATCTAACTGAATGGCATGTTACATCCATACATCACATAAGATCGCATGCAAATATTCTATATATAAATAGTAAGGCATGGGGATAAACATATGATAATTTAAGGAATGGAAGTGAAACTTCCCCTTTTTCTTCTTTTTTTTTGCACAATTTATGGTTCCATGTCTATACTTGCTTCCCTTTATTGCTTATCCTTCCACATGCCTTGGTTCCTATAACTTATAAATGGAACAATGTTAAATTAATAAAGAGGGAGGGGGTAATCCATAATAAAACAAAATGAAAAAGAAAGAGTAAAAGAAGTAAAATGCCTAAGTTGCCTCCCAAAAAGCACTAATTTAAGGTCTTTAGTTTAACCCTTTTTTATTTGACGGCTTGGTGGAGGAACACTCAATTCTCTCCGTTATAGGTAATCTCCCTTTCTTCGTTACCCTTTTTAGCCTTAACTTTAAGAGATGATCTAAGATTAGGGATTCTAGATTGTTATGAGCGGTTTGTCTAAGATATGAGTCTAATGGTTCTGAAGAAGCTGGTGTCAAGTGATTAAAAACAAAGAGAGGTACTTAGGGTGGAAAAACAAAGGGAGGTCCAGAATGTGATTGTGAAGTCCAATGAAACTACTGATGTCATGCTAGCAGAAACCTAGAATTATAGAAAAAGCTGTCTTAGAGAATCTAAATATGGGGACCACAATCGTACAACATTTTAAAAGAAGGATATGAGGTTCCATGTAAGGACGGATTTAAGATTTTTCTTCTATGGAGGCAAATACTCTTTTTCAAAAGAAATTTATTATAATGTACTCCCTCTGTCCCAGTCCCATTTTAACTGTCTTTTTAGGAAAAAAAATTATCTCACTTTATTTATCATTTTAAAATATCAGAGAATCATTCATTATTTTTTTTTCTAATTTTCCTCTTGTATATTG
Organism: Caryocar brasiliense; assembly: GCA_004918865.1. Classification (NCBI taxonomy): domain Eukaryota; kingdom Viridiplantae; phylum Streptophyta; class Magnoliopsida; order Malpighiales; family Caryocaraceae; genus Caryocar; species Caryocar brasiliense. The sequence continues at coordinate 22,354 of STGP01010939.1, read as the reverse complement.
TTATCCTCAATGCATTTATATCTTCTTTATCACTTTTTTTACGTCTTTCAGTCATTTATTACTATTTTTTAGAAATTATGTTATCTAATCATTTCCTTATTCCTTGTACAATAACCTCAAATGACACTTAAAATGGGATAAAGTGAGTATACCATATATTAGAATAAATAACAGCATTATATAGTAATTTCAACAAAATGAAGGCTATGAAATCTATATTTCATAAAATAACAATTTACTCTAATAGTGAAAATTATTTTTAAAAAAAAATTCACGCTATTAAAGAGAGAAACAAACAATAAAAGTAAAAAACAAAAATCAATAAGAACAAGAAAAAAGAAATAAATGAGAAACATTACTCGACAGACAAAGACATGTGAGTACCTACCTCGTTATATCACAGAAGGAGCCAAAAATGTTTTTTTTTTTTAAAAATAGTGTCTTACTTTTGCTTTTCCTTCTATAGATTGTCATTTTTTTTTTCTGAGCAGAATAGAATAAAAACCAAATAAACAAAGGTCTTTCAAGAAAAAAAATTTATCAATCACTCTAAAAAAAAAAGCTAGAGAAAAAGAGAGATTTATCCATAATTTTTTTCTTTAAACTTTTTTTTTTCAAATTGTGCTTAACAAAGAAGAAGAGAGATTGAATAAAATAAATAGAAGAGCACTATAATAAATTTTTAAGGGGGGGCAATGTGGGGCACTAAATTTTTAAGAAGGCAATGAGAATATTAATTTTTAAGGGGAGTAGTAAGGGTTAGTGCCCCCATATTGTAAAAATGGAGGGCATATAAAAGAAAATTACTTTAAGCTTCATGGATACCCTAATTGGTATAAAGAAGATGAGTAAAAACTAAGGAAACAAGAAGTTTATGCATTCAATCATGCTAATGATGCACCAATAGATGTTAAAACTGATGTCAAGCAAGAAAATGGTGAAAATTGGAATGAGAACATATCCAATATAGTGCAACAGGAATTAAAGAAGCTGTTAAAAGGAAAGAATCCTGTAAACAGTAATGTCTCTTATGTAGCCAATCTTGCTGGTTTTACAAGTAAGTCTCTTATTTGTTGTTATTTTGGCATGCATCTACAAGAAAGTGGTATATGGATCTTAGATATCGATGCCACGAGCCATATGATCTCAAATTTAGATATTCATGACAATACAATCCTAATTCCTAAACCAAAACCTGTATATTTACCTAATGGAACCATTAAAGATGTTACATACATAGGTGAGGTTACTTTACGTCCAAAAATTACACTGTATGATGTTATCTATTTACCTAATTTCAAATGCAACTTATTATCAGTCAGTAGCCAAGCCAATACTTGTCAAATTGATGTTCTTTCATGCCTGATAAATATATTCTACATGATATACAGAATAAAGAAAGAAGCCATTGATATTAGAAGAGCTCGAGAAGGATTTTATTAGTTGAACAACAACTCTTTTAACATTCCTCTTAATTAGGTATGTAGTGTCACTCATGTTAGTAACAAAAATTCTGTTGTTATATATAACATATAAGACTTTTTCATGCACATGTTTCAAAGTTAAAGCATATATCGAATATAGAATAGATTGATGCAAACAATTATGTTTGCCTAGTGTGTCCATTAGCTAAGCAACATAAACTTCTATTTCCAGTAAGTAGCATCTCACCTCTAGAACTATTTGAACTTGTCCACATTGATCTATTAGGACCTTACAAAATTTCTTAATTAATAGGCACTACTTTCATGATAACTACAATGGTTGATTTTAGTAAATATACATAGATATACATGATTTCTACAAAAAGTCAAGTTTCAACTGCTATAACACATTTCTTAAATATGATAAATACTCAGTTTGGAAAACAAATTAAAATTGTTAGAAGTGATAATGGAACCTAATTTCTTAACAATGCCTGTGCTAATGTTTTTACTCTAAAGGCATAATACACCAAAGAACATGCATTTATACTCGACAACAAAATGGAGTTATAGAGAGAAAGTATAAACACCTCCTAGAAATTACCAGGTCTTTAAAGTTTCAAGCTAATTTTCCAAAACATTTTTAGTCAGAAAGCCTGCTTGCAGCTACTCGCATTATTAACAAACTTCCTTCTGTAATCTTGAATTGGAAATCACCATATTAGGTTTTATTCAATAAACAACTAGATTACTCATCTCTTAAAGTTATAGGATGCTTGTGTTTTATCATTAATGTATTGCCACATAAAGTAAAATTTGATTCTAGAACTAGCTAGTGTGTTTTTTTATAGGTTATGCACCACAACATAAAAGATATAAACTTCATGCTTTAAATTCTAAAAGAATTATCATATCAAAAAATGTAGTGTTTCATAAATCTGTATTTCCTTTTAAACAACACACTTCTAATAAAGAAACAGTTATTACTCTTCTTAATTGTTTTAATGAAAATATCAATTATACTAATTTTTCTTCTTTCCCTTTTTATTTATTCAAGAACCAAACTTACATATTTTATAGTCTCCTACAATGACACTTCCTAATGAACCTCAAATTCCTATTGAATCTTCTTTTAGTCTTTTACCACAATCTCAGTCTGAAGTTCCTACTAGGAAAAGTACTAGGAAAGTATTCAAACTAACTTGGTTAAAAGATTTTGTTGCCATAGTAACATTTCAACATGAATAAACCAGTAGCAATGACAACCTTATTTCTACAAATTCTGCAGGTACAAATCCCTTTCCTTTCTTTTTCGTGACTTCTTACTCTTTTGATCCTGTTTACATAAGTTTCATTGCAAATGTATCAGAAGTTCCAAAGCCTACATCCTATTATCATACTAAGAATGACAAGAACTGGATTCTTGCTATGCAAAATGAATTAAATGCATTGGAGACTAATAACACTTGGCAGCTTTCTAAATTACCACTTGGTAAGAAACCAATGGGATACAAGTAGGTATATAGAATCAAGTACTTGCCTAATGGACAGCTCGATAGATGTAAGGCAAAACTTGTTGCCAAAAGTTACAATCAATTACTAAGGCTTAATTATACCAATAACTTCTCACTAAATGCCAAGTTAGTTATAGAAGGAATTTTTTAGCAATAGTTGTTGTAAAATCTTGGCCACTACATCAATTCAATATTAATCATGTATACCTCTATGGATTCATTGATAAAGAGTTTTATGTAGTTCCACTTGAAGGCTATACAAAAGCTAAACCTGGGCAGGTTTGTAAAGTTACCAAATCACTCTATAGTTTGAAGTATGCTGAGAGTTAAGGGAACAAGGAGCTTACATCTAAACTTCAACTTTTTGATTTTAAACAATTAACACATGACGACTGTCTTTTTATTAAGGGAATTGGTTTTGATTTTTTGGTATTACATGTTTATGTTGATGATATTTTAATCACAGAGGTTAATGAGACCTCGATAATTTTGGTGAAATAATTTCTTCATCATAAATTTACAATCAAAGATCTAGGATATGCCAAATGTTTCTTAAGCCTAGAAATTGCTAGGTCTGATTCTGGTTTATACTTAAGCTAATGAAAGTACATTTTGGATATCATATCTAATGCAGGTTTGCCAAATACAAAGCCTATTGATATACCAATTATTAAAGGTTCAAAGCTGGTTTCGATATGGGACTCCATTGCTAAATCTAAAGAAGTACAGAAGATTGATAGGGAGGCTATTGTATTTGAGTTTAACAAGAGCTGATATTACCTATTCTGTGCAACAATTAAGTCAATTCATGCAATCTCCTTGTCAAGCACACTTTGATGTTGCTTTTGGGTTTCTCAAATATTTGCAAGGATGTCCAGCAGAAGGGCTTTTCTTTCCTTCTCGTAATACTTTACAGCTTTTAGCATTTTGCAATGCTGATTGGGCTGCTTGTTTTACAACAAGGAAATCTCTTACTGGCTTCTGCATTTTCCTTAGATTTTCTCTCATTTCTTGGAAAACCAAGAAGCAAAACACAGTGAGCCGAACTTCTGCAGAAGCTGAATACAGGAGTATGACTACATCAGTTTGTGAATTGCAATAGATCACTTATATTCTCAAATATTTTCAGCTTTAAATTTCTCCCCCCATTCCATTGCGATGTGATAATTAGGCTGCCATACGTATTGCTGCAAACCTATATTCCATCAACACATCAAACACCTTAATATTAATTGTCACATTGTCTACAATTAATTAACTGCTAAATTTATTTCCCTTACTCATGTCCCTACTATCATCAATTAACTGACTTGTTTATTAAACCTCTTTTCTTTTCTTATATTTTCATCTTTATTAGTCAAGATGGGGTTTGTTGATTTCTCCCCAACTTCATCTTAAGGGGAATGTAATTATATTTATTTAATTTATTACTGCTAGCATCAACAAACTGCTGTAGCTAGCTGCTGGGAATGATGTATATGCTGGGAATGTTGTGTATGCTACTGCAAGATATGCTAAAATGATACAAGGATGATCTTGCTGAGCTGAAGGTAGTCCTAGAAGCTGAAGACAGTTAGGCTGAACTGGAGGTAGTTATGTTGAGGTCATGCCAAGATTGGATTGAAGGAAGTAGAGGATGAATAAAGACAGGAGCAGTAGATGACACTAGCGGTTCTAGTAGTTGCATTTTTTTAGTATAGTTTGTTATATTAGATAGTTAGTTAGTTGTAAGACCGTTAATCAATCACTTGTATATAAGACAATGTAGAGGCTTCAATAACATCTTATGCGTTCATTTTCTTATTTTCTCATTACCAAAATTTCCTCTGTTACTGCAGCCTTAATTTTTCTTTACTGCTTCATTTCTGCATTCTTTACAATACCAATTTTGTTCGAAGGATGCGGGCCACGATTCCTGGTATGATTTTTCACCAACAACAATGGTTGTTGATTGGGTCTCGATTGGTGGACGACTTCACTTGGGAGACTGGGCAAAGGCCATTCTGCAATTAGTCTTTGAGCTGGAGGAGACGAGATGCATACAGCTCACAACACGCACCATGGCACCCTATCTGTAGTTTATACTAGGAGGAGGAGTCAGTATTTATATATAGATCTCTCCGTTGTTAACAGAAGTTGTGTATCCTACAACGATTAGGATTTCGAGAGATTGACAACAAGAAAGATGCTTCCTCTGAGACGTACTAATCTGATCACCAATTTAATTTTTGGGTTCTAAAATAAATGACCACTGTTGCGATTTTAAATGAAGTCTCAACTAGTATTATTTTAGATCATCCCTCCGTTGCAAAATGAAAAAAATATATATCACGCCTATGCCCCCCGCAAATGCCCAACATGAGATACAATCTGCTATGTATTGGAAACAAAATTCTGCTTCCCGACGACCAGTTACCAGTGATTGTAACTCAGTACAAAAACAGAACAAGTGCACAATTAAGCAAAATCATTCAATAGCAACTGATAAAAATGCCAAGAAAAGAACATATCAGTTCAAAAAAGTAAGCAAAAAAGAAAATATCGTTATCATACAATAAAGAATGATAGAGAAAAGACAATTTTAAAGTTGTGGGACCTGAGTGAGGTCTCTCAGAATAGAGGAGACACTAGACTCTTGTTTCTTGGAGTGACTACGAGAGAGAGACCAGACCCTAGACTCTTTGCATCTTAGAGTGGCTAAAAAAGGTGAAACTCAGAAGTGCTCTTGGTATATCGCTCCAAATTCTGCCCTCCAGGCTTGATCATCGTTCGGGATTGTGTTATGTGCTACATCAGAATTCTCCCGGTATAAGGGTTGCAATGCAGATTCCGGCAATTTGCTTTCTGCTAGGTACTGTTTCATGGTGATCATCTCCATCTTGTGTTTTCTTTTAAGCTTCTCTATTTGCTTCTTTAACTTATCATTGTCTTGCTGCACATTAGCAAAGTTCTCCTGTACGAAAACACAGTAAAAAACAAGAAGATTAGTATCAGAATAGATGTAAATCTTTGTGTTTAAATCATTTTTAAGGAAAATCTAGTTACCTCTGCAACTGAAGCAGCTTGCTCAGCTTCTCTCAACCTAACAAGGAGTTCTCCAGCAGCATGGACAGCTTCCGCAGTGTCCCTAAGCTGAATTTTGAGACTCTTGTTCTCCTTCTTCAAGAACTCCCTCTCCTTTTCCCTCTCTATTCTCATGGTAGAAAGCTGTGCTGCAAGTGACTTTGCAAAGCGAGCGCCACCCTTTGTTCCTGCCTTTGCTGCTGCCTTTTTCACCTCTGCTATCCCTTCCATGATTGCCCGGTGCTTTCCAACTAAGTCATTGTACTTCTCTTGTAGTTCAGCATAATGTTCAACCATTCTTGCATGTCCAAGAATGGCTCTATGAAGTGCATCATCCAACTCCTCAGTGCACTGCTTCTCCATCTTCAGTTCCATCTCCACATTCTCTGCACGCCGGCGATTGGATTCAAGATCAATCCTCAGGTCATCAGTTATAGATATCCAATCACTTTCTTTCTCTGTCCATCTCTGCCTTTCCCTTTCCAGTTCTTCCTCACTAATACCTCGAAGATCCATACTCTTTCGTAGTTGAATGGATTGCACCATCAAAGAGGATCTCAGCTTCTCGGTAGACTTATTTGCAGTTGCATCAGTGTATGACTGCAATTTATTTTTTAAATTCTGAATCTCCGTCAGAAGTGCCTCCTTCTCGTTTTCATCAAAATATGAGTTTCCGTGATCCAACACTTCCTGAACTTCCTTTATTTCACATTTTTCCTCAATTTTAATTAAAACCTTGGGATGAAGACTGCTACCTTCTTGACCGTATTCACTCTGGTGATTGTATTGCTCCAACTGAAAAATCGAGGCAGAATTGTCAATAAATCAACAAATTAAGACAAGTTTGCTCTACATTAAAATTACTTTAAGAGTGGTTAAAAGAATTTTCACCAATTGATTTAGCTGCTCAATTTTAGCTGCCTGCTCCATGCAGACAATTTCAAGTTCCTTTTCTTTCTTTCTTGCTTCTGCCAAATCAATTCCTTTGTCCTGACAGAGAAACAGGAGCATAAATAACTCGAATGTGAAAGTATAGAACAGAGTTTATGGAACTTGTCAAAAATCAAGAAATACCTTAGCCAACTGGACAGGTTTCCCTGATTCATCAACTGATACTATCCATGTTTTCAAGCTACCTTGAACCTCGTTATTATTATCATGGATCTTCTGCTGACAGGATGCACAAAGTAAGGGTTCATCCAAGCATGGTCTCTCTTCTGCTAACTTTTGTACAGAAGCATTGTCACCATCCAGTTCTGCACAAGACTTTAATGCCAAGTGCTCAAATGAGAAGGAGACTGAAGATCTGTTATCTACTGAGTTCTGTTGGTGATGGTCAATAATCTGCAAGCCCCTTTGAAGGCTAGCAGCCAAGGACTCGGTAGAACCACGAAGTATCTTGCTTGAGCGCAAAGATGATTGAAGGTGCTCACTTTGCTTAAGTGAATGTCTTAATGCGCCTAATTTAAAGTTGGAACTCCCTGATGCATTCTGGCTTGCTGACAAGGATGCAATGGCCATGCTTTTCCTGGTTTTTCCAATTTTAGGGGACTCTGATAATGTTGGCTCTTGAAGGAGGGAAGACTGATGACATAAGCTGATAGAAATACCATTTTTAGGAGCATGATCAATATCCCTTGAGTTAAATTCTAGGTCATCTTGTAATGCAACAATGTCTTCATGTTTCACCAAACTGAGATCACTTGGACAATTCACTTCATCTTCACTCATCAAATCGGTCTCAAAACTTTCCTCTACAGAAGTGAAGTGAGCTGAATCTCTGTTGTCAGATAGATCCCTTGAATTCTCACAAGAACTATGCATCTTATCAAGTTGCTGGTGTATTTCCCTCACATCATCCTCACTAACATTCATTTCGTTGTCTGAATCATTGTCTATGCTGGGTAACATCAAAGAGCGGTTAAGGCTTACTCTCAAGTGATTCAAGCTTTCACGTACACTTCGACCATTGAAGTATCCATTTGTTTTGCCAACCGAAGTATTTATACTGCATTTTGCTCTTATAAGCTCTTCCTGTGAATAAAACGAAGTTTAAATACAAAGATTCATCATGCACCCAAAGGAAACAGGAAGAAATGGAAAAGTAAACCTTGCAGAAACAGGAAGATATGGAAAAAGTAAACCTTGCAAACTCTGTACCTTCAATTGACGAATTTGATCACTCAAATCATTAACATCGTCCTCTGATATTTCATTTACTACTGGCTCATTTGTTATAGCTTTAACCCTCTGCCCAAATCTGAGTGTTCTCAATGTCTCACTGTTATTTCTGCACCCGACAAGGAAAGTGCTTTAATCAGTATACAACAACTGAAGGTCTTGAGGACATAAACATAAAATTCAAAGATCCAAAGTTCTAAGAAGTATCCCACATCCTAAGCAAATTAATTGAAGTATCCACTTATGTCATGTGGGCAAGGCCGAAACCAATTTCACCATGTTGTTCCAAACGGAGTAGTAGATTAGGTACCTGTTATCAGGGGAGATGCTGCATATAACGGTGAGTTTTGCATTGCCACCAAGAGACTCCTGCAGTAAATGTGTCAGACAGGTTTCTTTGTATGGAATCTCTTCTATTTTCCCAGGTTGAGTTCCTTTTGCAAGAGCATTCACCAGTTTGCTGCACCAACGAAAAATGACTGTGATCCCAGACTAGCATTGTATTTCAAACAATCTTTTTCTGTGAGTATTGACTTGCACATTTGGATACTGTTAAAAATACAAACTATACACTTCTGCACTACAAGAATGAGGCACGGTTTATACCCAAGATGTGACAAGGACTTCTTTACATTTTTTCCCTCCCTGACAAATTGCCTTCCAGCATCATCATCAAGTTTATTCCTGTCCAGCCCAGCAAGATCAACAAGGTTGATTCTGCTGATTTTTGAACTACTGAAACATTTTGGTGAAGATCCCTGTTGCATGAGTTAAATGACCAAAGTTCAAACATGCAAGTGGTGAGACCAAAAGAAAGATCATTCTAGACCGATGATAGCACAAACAGGTTATGTGACAATTGCAGTCCCAAACAGTACTTTTATAATCATGTTACAAAGCCATTGCATGAAGAGAGTATTTAAGGCCATTCAAAATGAAATGGACTTGTCTTTTAAATAATAAAGGAAGTCTTGTCATTGTGATTGGCAGCAATTAAGTAGCAAGCAATTACATACCTTACACCAGGATTCAATGATAAATGTAAACAGAACATGTGACCTAGAGCTCTTAGAATTTACGCTCGTTGCTCCAACTTTTCTGTTTGAGAGCCCCTGTATCATGTATGAGAGCCCACGATGTAAAGATCATGTATATAGAAGAAAAATTTATGATTAATATATATACAGCACAACAAAATAGATGCCTCTCTACCTTGATTAGTATTTGCGTTAGATCCTCATAGCTAGTCACATACTCTTCAGTCAAGTTCTCAACATAAAATCCGTTCTTAGGATCATCCCTTATCTGGAACATTTTTCACTAAACAAGTTAAAAACATCAAGCATAGATGCTGACAAAAATAAATGGGCATCGAAAGGCAGCATATTCCCACCTCAAGGTTTCTTTGAACTGGGTGCAGCAGGTCCCCAATTTGCTCATTGTATATCTACGATTACAAATCAGTTACACAACCATGTTACATGGAGCAAAGGAGCCGCCATTGCAATCACAAACTATTTGCTACTTCAAGAAAACCTATACCTCAACAAAAGAACATCTGCATTGGTAATTTATTTGCTTCCCTTCCAACTTTTCTTGCTCCTGTATAAGGCACATTTCATAAATCACATCCATATCCCTGTAACGGTAATTCCATTAAACCCCAATGTAAAAACATACTCTTTGCATCTCTGAAAACAGCATTTGGAAGATGCGAGGAACAATGCCCTGTTGACTACTAGGTGATGGATCCTCAACCATGGCACTTGGAGGGCCCCACATGGTGTAAGTCTTTCCACTTCCAGTCTAGTAAGAACTCAAGAAAGTTGCACAATCAAATATATGCAAATAAACACCAAACAGAAAACAGGCAAAGTCAAGCAAGATTAGATTCAAGACTACCTGTCCGTATGACAAAATGGAAACATTGTACCCAGATAATGCGTCTTTAACCAGAGGAATACCAACTATCTGAAAGACATCTTCCTGGTACACACACACACACACACACACAAGAGTCCAACATACTATGAATCAGTATCCCTTAAATTAGTGAAGCAAACAGGTAATAGGTTTTAGTATCCTATGTTCTAGCTTACAAAATGCTAAAACAACTGAAGTTTTCCAGATAATTTTGATGAACTAAACAATTGCTATCAAAATCCTTTTCTCTTCTGACCGCCTTCTCATGACGAAACAGAGAAAAACAGCTTATTATAATCCAAAATCCTTCATAACTGAAAAAATCTGGTCA
>STGP01010923.1:0-10207 GCA_004918865.1 Caryocar brasiliense | reverse complement strand
CAACCAGGAGACTTCTATCCATGTTCCAATGGTACTCATGTTTTTGAAGTTATAAATAATCTCTAGATTAATCATGTCCACTCTACAAAGTTTATTTTGACTGATAATTTTCCTCTTTCCATCTTGCAGAAACGACATACCGTTTGTCCGTCGAGCCAGGCGAGACCTATCTTCTTCGCGTAATCAATGCTGTGATGAACGAAGAAATGTTCTTTGCAATTGCAGACCACAATCTCACAGTTGTAGGGCAAGACGGCGCATATATTAAACCCGTGGCAACCAGCTACATAATGATCACCCCAGGGCAAACCATGGATATTTTGGTCACGGCAAACCAGTCGCCAAGCTACTATTACATGGCCGCCACTCCCTTTTTTGACAGCATCGTTACCTTTGATAACACCACCACCACAGCTATTTTCCAATACTTTGGCAATTACACTCCCCCAACAGCCATTCCATATCCGGACTTTCCTACGTATAACAACGATTCTGCTGCAGCCAACTTCACAAGTCAAATAAGAAGCTTGGCAAGCGAACATCATCCCATTAATGTGCCTCTGAACATTACAAAACGTCTTTTTATTGCCATTTCTGTGAATGTTTTGCCTTGCGCCAACGCGTCATGTGCCGGTCCAAATGGTGACAGGATGGCTGCAAGTATGAACAACATTAGTTTCGAGGTTCCAGACATTGACATACTAGGTGCCTACTACAGGTAATTAATCTCTTCATTGTTCCGCTTAATATTGTTGTCATTTGATACTGTTCTTTCTGTTGACGCGGAAAAAGGCAAGCATAATTGGTCATGACAAATATATAATTAAAGCAATAGATTTATAAAAAAAATTCCTATTAATTAAGAAATTTAATTTTAATTAAAAACTTTCTAAAGTCGAATCCTATTATACTTCTCTTGAAGTACTGTAAAAGAAAAAGAAAAACATAATCTAATATTAGTGACATCAAATTTAGAATTTGAATTTATGGATTTTAACTCCTAGAATATAAATATATATAATCTATTTATTGTTCTTTTTAAATATTTCAATTATTATATTATTAAAGCATATATTTTTTAAACCAATTAAAATTTAAAAATCATATTGGACCCTAGTTAGTCTAGAATTGAGATAAATCAGGCTCTAAATAAGAAAAAATTCTCTTATTGTAATTTTTTAATTTACAATATTTAAAATTAAAACTCTACTTAAAAATTTTGAATCTCTAACCACTCAATCTCAACTAACATTGATCAAATTATGCATATTAACATAATCATGTAAAATAATAACTAAATAATAGACCGAAAACCATATTTGGTGGATAACTATTATATCCACGATCCTTTTTAGTGTAAATACTTGAACTATAATATTTTATGATCACATATCTATAATATATCTAACATTCAAAAGAAGGGCAACTTAATAGATAATACCTCTATCAACTTAAAGCAAACCAATCATGAGGTATAAAAAGCATAATTTAATGCCAGCATCTCTCACTTAAGGATTAAAATATTTTAGTTTGGTGGCTGTTTATTGAGGTATCAAACCCTCCTATATGGACGAAACTTGAGAAAAAAGAAAAGAAAGACAAAAATAATAACTAAATCTACTGATGTTGATTCAGGAATTTGACCGGAGATTTTGAGGAAGATTTCCCTAGCGGACCGGCTTATTTCAATTTCACAGGCGCGGAGGATGTGTCTGCATTTACTTACCCGGGGACTAAAGTGACGATGTTAGATTACGAGGATGCTGTCGAGATAGTGTTTCAAGGAACAACGATTGGAGCCGCGGAGAACCATCCCGTACATTTGCACGGATTTAGCTTCTATTTGGTCGGCACTGGCACGGGAAATTTCGACAACGAGACTGATCCAATGTCTTACAATTTGGTTGATCCACCGGCAATTAATACAGTCGGAGTGCCCAAAGCAGGATGGGCTGCGATCAGATTTTTCGCAGATAATCCTGGTGCGTTTCCTTATTCTCAACTTTTTTTGTGCTTTTTTTAATAATTTTGTCGTTGTTTAATTGTATTAAACAAACTAAGAAAGTGCATATGTCCATAATTGCAGGAGTGTGGTTTGTGCACTGTCACCTGGAAAGGCATTTAAGTTGGGGTATGGACACTGTGCTTATAGTCAAGAATGGCAATACCACAGCCACAAGCATGCGCCCACCCCCTCCTTACATGCCCACATGCACTACAAATTCCTCGTCATTCTTGGAGCAAGAGGCCGGCCTCGGCAGTCGGTCGTCCATCTAGCTTCTATATATATAATTTAAAGAAAGAAGCCTAATTTTTCTGCAAATTAGGCTAAGATGTTTCCTAGAATGACATATCGTTGTCAGGATTTGGTTTGTCTTGTGAAATTATTTGTTTTCGGTTCCACCAATGTTTTGTGGATGATGTCAGTCGCTCGTTCAAACGCTGTTCTACTTGAATTGCATGTTCGGTTCATCCTATTTCCGATCGCTCAATTACAAATTAGGTCGATTGTGAACAAAATAACTCATTTGAGGTTTTAGATTAAATAAAGGATCTCTGTCTACTACCCATTAGTTTAGAACGACATTTTTAAGATTCTTTCTTTATTATCTCTGCTTCGTTAGATTTTATGTCATTGGTCCCAAATCTAGAAGTCTCTTCATTGAAAATGGCTAATTTGCTTACCATTAATAATTATTTGGAGTCGCTTAAAAAGATTTTCAAAAGCCAATTATTTTAGAGGTTTTCTACGACTGTCCCTATATATACTGGGTTGCGACTCTAGTTACCCTTCCTTAGAATAATCACCGCTAGGAGACTATGTAATTGGCGCATAGAAGAACTTTATTTGCATAAAATACACGACTTGCACTATCCATTTGCGCACGGATATTTGATACCAATTTGTTGTAACACAAGCAACAATCACGAATCAAATCACAAGTCTGCAATCATACACGGTAATAAGAGAATGTGTTTGTTTGTACAATAACATGGTAAGAATATAACAAGACTGTAGAAAAACACAAATCTATCTAAAAAATATGGATGGACAATAAATTTTAGGATTGATTGTGAGTGACTGCAAATGGTAAAATATTTATAGTGTAAATTGTCATAAGGGTAGTTTCACCCTAAAAATATTCAAGGCAAGAGGAAAAGACAAGAGTATTAACTTCATCTAGGATATGTCTGTATTTTTGTTTAGTACAACCATTTTGCTGATATGTTTCAGGATAAGAACCGTGACATAAGGTATTATTTTCATGTAAAAATATAAGAAATTTGGTATCAGTATATTCCATCGCATTATCTATATGAAGTACTTTGATAGTATGAAAAAATTGGGTGGTGACTATTTTTGAGAAATCAAATAGATCGATTTTTCAAGAGATATATTTAGATGTGCGTAAAATAATCATCAACAAAAATGATAAAGTAGTGTGAACCAACCATGGTAGGAATAGGTGATAGGCCCCAAATATCAAAATGTACAAGATCAAATGTGTTAGTTTAGGAGAGAAAACTTTATCTTTATTCATGTAACAATAATATTTATAGATGCATCGTTTAATTCTAAATAGGAAACAAAATAATATATTACTATTCTGATAATCCTTATAATTAAACTATACTAATTAATTTTTGCTGCCTATTTTATAACTTCCTATACTGTAACACCCCCCTTCAAGCAAGAGCATAGACACTAATCATGTCCAGCTTGTTACAAAAATAATCAACCCAAACTTCCAAACTAAAATTTCTTCAAAACTAAAATATAAAGTCTCAAGTTACCACGAAAGGAACAAACCAAAAATTTTAATAGTCACCCGATGGACTAAATACAAGCCCATTTACAAAACTCTTTGTACACAATACATGTCAGTTCCGTTGATGGATCATCATAAAAGAGAAAATTGGCAGTAAATCTCGCCAAAGCCTTAAAAACAAATTGACTCTAAAAACAGTAGCTCACTTAGCTAAACTATTCTCTCTAAGTTAAAGGGCTAAAACAAAATTTTAGTCAACCAAAAATCATAAACAACTGTACTCTTAAAGTCTAGAAAAATGGTGTCATAAAGCCTCGAAATAGAAAACATCTTCAAGACAACATATGAGGATATCGATAAACAGGGTCGCAAGTCCTAAAATCCACAAAACTTGCTCACAAATCAGAGCAGATTACACCTCCAAAATGGATCGTAGTACACTAGGGCGGTTCCAACCAAATATCCAAAACCCAATGGCACCGTGTCATAACAAAATCAAAAAAGGCACCAAACAAAGTCAAATGACAATAACCCAAAATCAAAACTAAATCAAAATGGTAACAGCAAGGATGCCACTAAACTACCCTCTTCAAATAAACAAAGAAACTAAAATGACAGCTTCAAACACAACACAAAACGGCCATAATATATCAAAAGCCAACTAAAGCCAACATTAATCCAAACACTAGAACTCTAAGATTCAAAACAACAGCACATCACACGGCTCTTAACAGTAACTAAAACAACATAAAGCTCCCCAAAACAACATATTTTTTTTATCCCTAAATGCATAAAATGATACCAACATTTTTCTTTTCAAGATAGCAAAATGCAATGTTGCTAATTTATGGGATGACATAAATTAAAAGAACACAAACCATAGGTTTTCTTCTTTTTTTTTTCTTCTTTATTGTGACAAAGAAAGCCAAGCAAAGAAACTAAAGCTGAGAAGTTGACTATGAAAATAGAAAAAACAGACTAAGAACAAAAGGTTAAAGATTTGAGATTTTCTCAAAGTGGCTCTAGTAATCCTAATAATTAAGTTATACTAATTAATTGCTATTGTCACAACTTCCTATGTTGTAACAAAATGGTTGAGAAGATTTTGACACATTATGAGTAAAATGTAATACTGAGTGTTTAGATAAGGATCATAAGACACAATTTATTAAGTGGTTGGAAATGTTACCTAGTTTATAGACTCGACTGTGGAGATCTATGAGGAGGAACCACTTGACTGCAAAGGAGAAAAAATAGAACAGCGTGACAAAGATAGAGAGGGCTTGCTACGATGTGACGAGGGTCGAGCGAAGAGTGCATCGAGTGGCAGAAGAAGTGACCACTAGAACAAAAGGAAAGATGAACGGT
This sequence comes from Caryocar brasiliense, assembly GCA_004918865.1. NCBI lineage: Eukaryota > Viridiplantae > Streptophyta > Magnoliopsida > Malpighiales > Caryocaraceae > Caryocar > Caryocar brasiliense. The sequence continues at coordinate 5,069 of STGP01010923.1, read as the reverse complement.
GTCAAAGGAAAATGGTAAGATCAGAGATGACAAGGAGAGGGAAGAGTTAGGAGGCGAGTTCAGTGAGGTCGGATACCAAATGGTTACTGATTTTAAAAAAGTTAAAGATAAATTACCTAAGTATTAGATATTTTTCCCAATAGGCTTTGATATGATATTTAAAATAAAAGATAAAAAAAAATAGAGAAAAAATATTTTATTTCACTTGGTTCATATACAATATGGGTGCTTTATATCGAGAAATGTATCATAAAAATATTACAATCATTAGTTTGATCAATCTCCATAATTATATATATCTGTAATATCTGTATTTATCGCTGACAATCATGATTAGATTCTTCATGATCACATAGATTATTGCCTGATATAATAATATTTGAGAAGATATTATTATATCTTTAATAATAATATTGATTACAATGGTGTGTTAGATATTTATAATATCATCCAGGATCTTATATATGAATTTAGAATACAAATATATAATTAGTTTAGGCACATACCTAATTATGATAATGTTAGCTTACTAACATTAGCTTTCTAGCCTATTTCCTTATAAGCATTATACTTTTAATTACTTGACTGATAGTTATCCAGGTATTTATAAGGGTAGGTTAAGAACCTTTGTCAAACTCAAATTCTTCGAAAATTTAATCACATCCTACTATCGATGAAACGAGATACCTTCAAACAACCCATAACCTTATTAGTTATATTTGATGTTAAGTATTTTATCACTAACGTATTTGAGCAACTTTTAGTTAACAAAAAATGTGTCTAATATTCTCTCACTTAGTCCACAATACACTTCAACACAAGATAGGTGATAAAATTGTATATAATCATAAATAGTAACTAATATGGATTCTTAATTCACTCAATCAAATCTTTTCGTTGACATGAATTGTGATAGTTATAACCTTATTTGTGGAAACTTACTTCCATGTAATACATTGTTAAAGAAAAAACTCAATTGAATGATTAATCTTAATGAATAGAAATGCTTTATTATACGTTATTCCATTTAGGGTCTAAAACCAATGAGATGTAATTAATCTAAAAAATTTTATGTGCACAATTTATCTCAATATGCAAATAAAAGTCACAAATGTGAAACTAATTAAAATAAGCTTTAAAATCCCATATTTCCTCATGATTATTTATATGATTTAGCTGGCAAGTTTTTAGTTATAAGATCTGCGATTATAAATGCAATTCTGATATAATTAAAGGTGATTGTATACTCTTTAATATGATCTCTAATAATTAAATGCTTTATATCGATATAATTGTTTTGATTACCACTTTTATTTTTTCTTAAAAAGAAAATTGTTCTTGAATTTTCATAATAAATTCTTAATAGTTGTAAAATACTATTAAAACCTTTAAACCCATGATAAAATTTCTCAACCATAATACTTTTACTTTACTTTTATGGCAAATAATGAATTCTACCTTTATAATAGATGGGATAACACCTTTAGTAAATAGATATCTAAATACAGACCTTTTAGTCTTTGCATTCTGCATAATCTAAATTTGAAATCTTATCTAAATTATTAGAATTTCTGTATGTGAGCCTAAACTCCTTAGTTTCTTATAAATATGTCATGATCCTTCTAATAATAGGTGTTGCTATTGATTAACAATTATTCATCTTAAACCTTCACAAACTTTCTTTCTTTTCAATATAAACTATATGAGATAAATTTAAAGTCTTTTGAGATGTGTCTCTATGAATCTCTATATCAGTGACATAAAATGATTCACTTATATTTTTTTTTTTTCAAAATTTTGCTAGAAAAAACTTTTATTCTTTTGTAGTAACCCCAATTGTAAGTATTATATAATCTATATTTTCCCTTATTGATCTTGAAGTATATGTACTGAACAACAATATTTTCTATAAAACTATTAAACATTATGTCATTGTAAAATTTCATATAGTATTAATGTAAGGCTTATTTTAATCTGTATATATATTTCTTTAACTTACAAACCAAATAACTACCATAACTAGTTCAAAATCCTCATCAAATTTCACAAAACATTTTTTAATTACTTTTGTGAAATTTGTTGCCTTAAACAGTAATGAAGTCTTTAATACATTTATTAATATAAGGCGTTCTAAGTATCAAACTTAAGTGATTAAAGCACTCCTTTTATCACATGATACTTTTTCCCTAGGGCCAAATTAAGGTCCAGGCACCCTAATATCAATAAAATTTTTACCTTTTAGTCTGAAAATTATCACTAGATAATATTAAAATTCGAGAATAGTCGTTATGAACTGTAAAAGGAATAGCTCAATTAACCAAGAAACATATATTAATGCCATGAAAATTTAACTTAATATGGCCATAAATTCATACTTCCTATGGGTAGAGATTGCAAAAATGCATTCAGTTTATACAATAAAGATGACATATATTAAAATACAAATTCTATACATGTAGGCCTACGAAAATAATATTTTAACACTTAATTTATTACTTTATCATTCAAAATAAAATAAATACCTCTCTATAAGGCAAGATAGATATTTTATTATTATCGAAAGATGTTATTGTATTTATAATTAGCATGTGACCATTATCATATTTAAAACGTTATGACTAATTTTAAATTATAATAACACTCACTCACTTTATTAATAGCATTATGATCAACAAATTCTTTATTTTGGTATACAATATTCAAGTTTTACAATTTAATGCACAGATATATACCAATAAGATAACATGATATATTTTAACCAACATCTAAGGCTATCTATCACAAATAAGCTAATATTACGTCATTTAAAAACTACAACACATCCACAATTAGGCAATAATTTATAAAATAGTCTAAGTACAAATTCTTAATGCATTATTACCAATTCTCTTGTAAGCAAAAAAACATAACATACTAATGGAATCTCTATCCATAAAGCAAACCATAAGATACCCTAGTTTAGAAAAACTAACTGTTTAGGCAAGTTAATAATCCAAAGCAAAACACTATCAAACTTAATACTTCACATTTATCTCTAGATTACAACATATAATAATCCTTTCAAATGGGGAATTATAAGTTGTAATTTCTCCTTTTATCCCATCACAGAATTTAAAATAGGTGAGCTATTCTATCCGCTAAATACTTTGTCATAATTTTTTTTTTTAAATGAGATGCAATAACTATTACCTACTACATCTTGCATACTTGACCATGATCATTCTCGCTTAGGTATGAACATACAAATATACCTCCATGGAGAACTTATTTAATTGTGGCATCATAATCACTAACTTTTAACATAAAATCACATAAGTAGCTAGATATTTCCTTCATAATACGAGATACTTATTCTACATATATCTCCACAGATTATTCAACATTAAGTGTTGCATTTAATCACTTTAAAATAATAATCTATGTTCACTTTACAGCTAATCTAAATTAAAAATTAGACTGATTATTTATATCAATAAAGTTGAAGACACCACTAAAAAATGTTTAATTTAAAAATGAATTTTAAAAATGAACATGTATTCTATTTCTAATTTCATAATTCAAAGACGGATTAAAGACAATTGAATTTTTTAGTGTCTTTTCAGGTTTTTTACCAAAATTTGGAGATGGATTTGAAATAGCCTTGTCTGTCTCTAATATTAGAAATACAATTTCATGTTTATTCCGTTTATGTTTTAGTATTACTTCAATACTAAATAATTCATTGAAACTTTTACGAAAATATTTTATAATTTACAAACGATTTAGAAACGGATTAGCTGTCTCTAATAATTTCAATCCAAAAAAGAAAAAGGGAAATTGGTCGGCCAAATGAAACAAGCCACCAAAAAATTGGCCTAGTTCTCTCAACTAAAACAAAAGAAAAGGAGCATTAACTCTTGATTTTAAGCTCAAAAAATTGACCAAATAAATATTCCATCCAAAAACCGATGTTGTTCGTGCGAGAAAAAAAAAAAGAAGAGTTCTGTAGCTCAAGGTATATATACCTTTAATTTATCTGATTATTTCTTTCTATTTTTATTTATTATTCCATTTTCATTCTGGTGTTTTCAGGATAGCCGGGGTCAGGACGTCGACTGGAGCATTTGCAAAGGCAAAGCTCTTCTTGTGAATAGACTAAGCAAAACTCACAGGGACTTTCAGTTTTAAGAGCGAGTCTTTATCACTTCAAACAACTCAATCGTTTAGAAGAAGCGAGGTAACCTATCTATCTTCTCCATTACGAGATATCAGCCAACAGAGACAGCCAGCATCATTCTTGATTGAATCATATATTTTCTATGCTAGAACCTTTTTTTTTGTTTTGTAGACTGGTGATGTTGATTTTATGGCAATGACATTTTTAGATAAATTCATGTGTAAATTAAATTAACTTTTTTTTTCCAAAACGGTCCTTCCCAATTCTCCTCTCTGTATTTAAAAGATTATATCCACTATAAAAAATTTGAACTTATAATAGTTGGACGAGCATATTCACTTACTACTTCTTAACTTACTAGTTACAGCAGTGATGCATTAATTCAATTCAAATGTGGGGCTGTAAACAGTGTTGTGTATATATATGAGCCCAAAAGACCTATATCTAGCATTACTAGAAAACTAAATATGTTTAGCTATTCGCAGAGTAACTGACTTTCTTAAAAGGCCATTCAAAAAGTAGTGCCACAACTAGGTATATAAATATTGTTAGAAAACTGCAAAATCTTACAAATGCTTACTGGATTGAGTTTCCATCTTACCATACATTGCATTTGAAAATTTGGCCTTGTGAATGAGAAAGGCTTTGAGAAAAAAAAGTTGGCCAGTATAGCATAAGTTTAAAAGAAGCTTGTCTATTGGTAAAATGGTATTCTTTTTCCTTTTTAGTTTGTTGTTCCGTGAGTGATGATCTTAGAGTTCTAAAATCTCTTCCATGGGTTTTCTTTTTTGTGTTTGTATATGTTGCTTCTGAAATCTTCAGGCTTCTATAAGATTTTGAAGGCTTTTGCTTTGAGGAAAGACAGAAAAATCAGAATGTATTCCCGTTTTGACTCAAATTGCTTCTCAGGTAT
>STGP01010909.1:4683-16018 GCA_004918865.1 Caryocar brasiliense | reverse complement strand
AATGTCAAGGAAGCTTGTGCCTGGCTTGGGTATACGTATCTTTTCATCAGGATGAGGCAGAATCCTTTGGCATATGGTATTGGATGGGATGAGGTATTTGTATTATTTATTGGCATGCATTCTATTAAGTTCTAGATATGAACTATCCCGCTGGAAATTTCAGCTGGACAGGGGGGTGTTTACCTTGTTCAGCATTGTTCATTTGGTGGTCTAAGATTAAGACTTACAAGCATTGTCTTATGCATTGCATGGTCACTAAAGCAATGTAATGTACAATGTGCGTATTGTAATTTGTTTTGTATTCACTGAAAGGAAGTGGAGATGAAGGAAGAGATACAAAAGAGTTGATGGACTGAGGATGGAATGAAGTTTGTGATTCCTTGCTCTTGTTTGGTTGACAAACTGAGCCTCTGTAACAAATAAGGAGGCCTGTTCGCCAACTTAGCGGGGTTATATTGGTGGTGGTCAGCATTTATGTTAGTAATTTACTCCTTAGAGCATTATGCAGACAGGTATAGACTGCAGTGAGTTGTTTATTGCTGTTCTGCTGAGAAGAGTGTTCCCAGAATGATAATATAGTGGTAAGGCTAGGCTTATTACTTTTTTAAGCTAAATATTGGGGTACAAGAAGAAGATCAAAGTGGATAAGAATGTTTGACTCCAAAAGTTATTCTTTTTGCTATTCTAATCTGGTGGTTTTGTTCTCTGTTGAGAAAATTGAGATGATGCATGGAGGTACTTTGACAATTGCATGGCTTGGAATTGATGCTTCAATTAAGTGGAAAATATGCTATGTCTCTTGTTCTATGACCCATATCTAATGTGCTTTTATGAAACCTGATTATTGGAAGAGGGTTGCTGATGTTTAACTTAAATATTTACACAAAGGTTATGCAATTGGCAGGTCATTGCAGATCCTTCTTTGAGTTTAAAGCAAAGAGCCCTTGTAACAGATGCTGCACGTGCACTTGACAAAGCTAAAATGATGCGCTTTGATGAGAAAAGTGGCAATTTTTATTGTACAGAGCTTGGTCGTATTGCAAGCCACTTCTATATCCAATATTCCAGTGTTGAAACTTACAATGAAATGTTGAGAAGGCACATGAATGACAGCGAGGTTATTGACTATGACTTATGGCATTGCATTGTGTTGACATGAGTTTGCTTAGTTCTGTAGTTTATTTTGGCCAGAACAATGATGGTCAAATCCTGAGTTCTTTACTTCTCATCTGTTCCATTTATGCTTGTACCTCAGGCAATAGTTTCTCTCTGATTTTTCTCATTTTTTACTTTACAAAATTTTTTTGTTTCCTTATTTAATTTTATTAGCTGGTGTGTTGCTACTGTAGGTTATCAACATGGTTGCCCATTCTTCAGAATTTGAAAATATTGTTGTTCGAGAGGAGGAACAGAATGAACTGGAGATGTTGTTGCGCACATCATGCCCTTTAGAAGTTAGGGGTGGTCCTTCAAACAAACACGGGAAAGTTTCAATTCTAATTCAGGTGACTTGACCTTTTTTTTTTCAATTCTATACACGCTGCCATAAAGAAAATTGACGAAACATTTGAGGATTGATATTTTGATGATGTAAATCTGCAGTTGTACATATCTCGCGGCTCAATTGATTCGTTTTCTTTGGTCTCGGATGCTGCATATATAAGTGCAAGCTTGGCTCGTATCATGAGAGCATTGTTTGAAATTTGTTTGCGCCGAGGATGGTCTGAGATGACTTTGTTCATGTTGGAATACTGCAAAGCCGTGGATCGCCAAATTTGGCCTTATCAACATCCCCTTAGACAGTTTGACAAGGATCTTTCAGCAGAAGTTTGTCTATAATACTCTAAGTTTGCTTTTTCATCAGTTCTACTGTGTGAGCATTGTTTGTTGAGGTCCTTTAATTGGTCAGATATTGCGGAAGCTTGAGGAACGAGGAGCCGACTTAGATCGTTTGCAGGACATGGAGGAAAAAGATATTGGAGCGCTTATTCGCTATGCACATGGAGGAAAGGTACACCAATGTGTCTATGATAGTGATTTGCTATTTTTTTAGTTAATTTGGATAATTGATGTTAGTTTACCTTTTCCTACCTTGGTGGTGTCCATGCTAATGGAAGCTGGTTAAGCAATATTTAGGATATTTCCCATGGATCCAGATATCAGCAACTGTGAGTCCAATCACCAGAACTGTTTTGAAGGTAATTATAGTGTATTATCTTTAATTTATATCTTCTGAATTGGACATCTGTTCATGATAGATAATTCTAATTTTCAGGTGGATCTGCTCATAACTGCAGACTTCACATGGAAAGATCGTTTCCATGGTGCTGCGCAACGTTGGTGGATTCTTGTTGAGGTGCTGGAAACGTTAAAAATTCTAAGTTACTTCTCCTGAATAAATTTTATGATTTTGTTTATGTTTAGTTAGATCATACAAATTTTCCTCAACAATATCTTCAGTAAAGCCCTGAGAGAGGGTTGAGCCCCTGTCAACATATTTTCATCTACTGTTCTACACTCATAGCAGTGAAACTAGAAAATTCTCGAAATTTAAGCAACTTATGCCACACAGAATCTCTACTAAGTGAATCTTTCTTTTGGTTTAACTAATATTACAGGTATGCAAATTACTTATTTTTTCTTCCGGTGGAAGGGATTTTCATTCTTGTAGGAATTTTAGTCCTGGCCTATGTGATCTTTTTTTCTCGTTGATTCTCAATTACAGCCAATGTGGATTTTTGTTGCAGTTCCTCTAGTACATGACTGCATTATAATTTCTTGTGCCCTGAGCCATGCCTTCACAAGTCGCTTGTCATTTCCATTGTTAATGATCAAATTTACATTCACTTCATTTGTAACTGGGGGCTTGATAATAATTTAAACAGGATTCTGAGAATGATCACATCTACCATTCTGAGCTTTTCACTCTAACAAAGCGGATGGCTCGAGGAGAGCCTCAGAGGCTTTCCTTCACAGTGCCAATTTTCGAACCACATCCTCCTCAATATTATATTCATGCCGTTTCTGATTCTTGGTTGCATTCTGAATCTTTTTACACTATAACGTTCCATAATCTAGCATTGCCCGAGGTATGTATGTTTATTTTTCAATTTTGAGATAGTTCGAAAATTTCAATACGCAGTTTTTGAATGACAGTTTTGCAATAATTTGGCTTTGTTTAGGCTCGTACTTCACATACAGAACTTTTAGATCTGAAACCGCTTCCTGTGACTGCATTGGGAAGCAGTACTTATGAAGCCCTGTACCAGTTTTCACATTTTAATCCTATACAAACACAGGTTTGATTCTGTAAGTGTAATTTTTCTTGGCTTTAAAAGATATGATGACTATTCTGCAACATCTATTTTAAACTCTTTAAATTGGAATTTGCAGATCTTTCATATCCTTTATCATACAGACAACAATGTCCTCTTAGGAGCTCCCACTGGAAGTGGCAAAACTATATCTGCTGAGCTTGCCATGCTTCGCCTTTTCAATACTCAACCTGACATGAAGGTATTCATTTTAATCACCATATTATAGAAAAGAAATTCAGCATGATATGAAAAGTGTTAGGAAAGAACTATGAATCTTGAAATGGTGAGGATCTGTCTCTAGTGGATGGCCTGTTTGCTACTTTCTTTTGCTGGAAGTTCAGCAAAGTCAAAGTATCTGATGCCAGAGCAGCAAGGGCTATATTTTTGTGATAGAAAATCAAAACTGAGTTTTTTAGTTGAATGTTCCATTAAACAAATGGTAAAAAATGAAACCAAACAAGTTTTACAGCAATTTTATTCTTTGCTTTATGATCAGGCAATGTATGTTTCAGAACATCTGTTTTGTGGTGAGCATTCAATACATCAATATAATTTAGCCATGTTTCTCAAATTCCAATGATACTGAGAAAACATCTGCTTCCAAAGTCTGCAAAGAGAAATTTTGGTCTTGTTGAATTAGGGATTACTTTGTTAGTGGAGAATGCAGTTACACCAGCCTTACATCCATCTTAGTTTTGTTAGGGTGTTCCTTGCCTCAAAGTGTTTTCTCATTCAGCAAAAGCATGTGCAGGTCATTTACATTGCACCTTTGAAGGCCATTGTTCGGGAAAGGATTAATGATTGGCAAAAGCATCTTGTCTCTCGACTGGGGAAAAAGATGGTAACAAATTTATTAAGATGTGTGTGCACACACGTGTGCGCATAGGCCTGCATTTCTTTCTTTTTGCACATGCAGGTGGCTCATCATCCACGCTAACTTATGGTACTGGATTTAAGATGATGTTTTTTTTTTATCAGGTTGAAATGACAGGAGATTATACTCCAGATTTGATGGCCCTCTTGTCAGCCAATATTATTATATCTACTCCTGAAAAGTGGGATGGTATTAGTCGTAATTGGCATAGTCGAAGCTATGTTACTAAGGTGCAGAGATGTCAAATTAAGTTGGGGGATTGTCTTCTGTCATTGTTAACAGATTTTGCTGGCTAATTCTGAAACTATAGGTTTTTATCAATAGGTTGGGCTTATAATTTTGGATGAGATTCACTTACTGGGAGCTGATCGTGGACCCATCCTTGAGGTAATACTACTTAATGCAACAACATGCTTTTAAGCCTAATCACTCTTTATCTGGTATGCCTATCACTCTTTATATGGAGTGCATAGTGTGCACTCTCAAGCACTGGAGCAGAGAACTTTCATACCTGTATTCTCTTTCATTTATTCAAATACAGAACACTGGTAAGAGGTATGCAAGATAAGACACCAAGAAGGATAAGAATGCTTTTATTCCAATCTGGCGGGGGTTTGGGGGGGGGCGTGTGCTGGAATTTATAATCTGGTCTCCCAATCTACCCGCTGTAAACAGTTTTTCATGACATGGCATGAAGTTGGTGTTCTTACATGACCTGGCAACATTTTGCTGATAACTTAATGCCATGAAATGTCAACTCTTGTTAGAAATTGGACTGTGAAGCTAAAATGTGCAGAAATTAACGGAGGTAAGGAAACTTTGATCTAATATCCCAATCTAATATTTATTGGTCTTGGTTGAGGATTTTTGACAGTCGACTTCAGGACATAACATGAAGTTGGTATTGTCTTTATCATTCTTGAGAAACTATTGCTGAACCCACCAACATAATAGTATATAGGCGAGTTTATGTTTTTCTTTGTTAATGAAGTTGTAGCTGGAGTTGATGCATTTACGGTACTTTGTCAATGTTGTATGTTGATCTCACTTCATGTGGCCATTTAATTAGTTTACTATTGGTTGGTTCCCTGAAGCCAATAACATCTTTTACCCATAATCTAAAAATTGCACTTTTTTCTGGGTAGACTTAATCTGAGAACTTTATGTTTTCAGGTTATTGTGTCAAGGATGAGATATATATCATCCCAAACAGAGCGTGCAGTACGTTTTGTCGGTCTTTCTACAGCTTTGGCAAATGCAAGGTATGTTTATATGCAGCACATATTAAGCAACTCACTGTGGCCTGTTTTACAGCTATTGGTTTGTGTTTCTCTTCTGTACCATTTAATTTTGGAAGAGTATGAAGTAACTGTTACAAGTTTATCTTTGTTTTGTTTTCTTTTCATTTTAACCCACCACTAGTATGAGAGCAGAAAAAATCATTTTGGAAGAGTAACCTTTGCTAGATCTTTCATGAGTGTTTTTGGCATTTGGTAAATTGTCATATTCCCTTGTGTTTCAATCATAAAAGTTGCTTTTTTAGAATTTTCATTCTGCTAGACATATGCTGTTTGTCCACTCCACAGACATTTGAGTGAGGAACGGTACTTGCTTAGTGTTTTTGAGATTTTGACATGCCTGTGTTCCAATGACGTCCATATTGTGATAATTTCTTGTACTCTTCCATTTTTTCAGTCATTTGGCTGATTGGCTTGGTGTTGATGAGGTTGGGTTATTCAATTTCAAGCCTAGTGTGAGGCCTGTGCCTCTTGAAGTACATATCCAGGCAAGACATTGACTTTTTTAATCATATTCTTTTGAAACTGGATTGTCATACAATCTAAATATTGCATATTATATAATGTGGAATCATGTGACCTACGAGTTTGAGAAGTTGCAGGAGAAAGATGTTGGGCTCTTATTTTCTTTTAGGTAACCTAATCATGCTTTTATGGGGAGGATACTTGTGAAATATTTCACTTAAGATCATCCTTTTCTGTTTTGAGGCAAGGGTTAAGCTTATGGTGAATTTGGAAGTGAACTGATTCCTTCAGGGTAAAGAATTTCTTAGTTCATTATTATCTACTCCATATCGTTTATGGAGTAGAGTGTTTGAGGTTTTATATTGGAAAAGTCTGTGAGAAACTTGCTGGTTGGAAGAGAAGTTACCTTTTGAAGCTTAATATTCTTTAATCAAGAGTATCTTTCTAATCCTACCTTGCAGTCTCAACCATATCTTGTTTCGTCACTAAAAGATTACAGCATGATTAAAAGAGGTTTCTGAGTGTTTTGAAAATGTTTCTTTGAAGTTGTGGTTTCCAAGCATTCTTGCCCTGCGTAATTATAGAGGCTTTGATGCTTGATTGCATGACTCTTAGAAATGAGTGTGTTCTGTTGGCGGTTGCCATAACCATGATGCTCTGGGTTGGAAATCGTTTTCATTCTCAAGCTATATGTGGTTCCTGCTACCGACTTTATGTTAGATATGACATAAGTGATGAGATTGTCTGATATCCTGCCAATAGTTTATGACTATAAGAACAATTTCAGATGAGAGTGTCCCATTGGATTTAGCATATTATGTTGTCCCCTTAGAATGGTACTTTGGATGAGTACAAGATTGGCTTTTGCTTTAATTTGTTATGAATATCTTATGTTTGGTGTTTCATTTTCATTAGTAGTCACATTTTATTAACAGGGGTATCCTGGAAAGTTCTACAGCCCAAGAATGAATAGCATGAATAAACCAGCCTATGCTGCAATTTGCACCCATTCGCCAACAAAACCTGTTCTCATTTTTGTATCATCTCGTCGGCAGACAAGACTTACCTCACTCGATCTAATTCAGGTAAGATGCAACGTCATATTGGGATATGGTTTCTGTGGCAGTGTTTCACTTTAAACATGGTGGCCTTTTTTTCTTCTGTATGTATAGTTCGCTGCTTCAGATGAACATCCAAGGCAGTTTTTGAGCATGACAGAAGACGCACTGCAGATGGTTCTTTCTCAGGTCACTGATCAAAACCTGAGGCACACTCTACAGTTTGGCATAGGGTTGCATCATGCAGGCTTGAATGACAAAGACAGGTCCCTGGTTGAGGAACTTTTTGCAAACAACAGGATCCAGGCAATTTCTATCACCTAAATGATTTGTTTGATATCTATTACAGAGATGGAACATACCTGATTTAAGCAGTGCACTGTATTGAATTGTAGGTGTTGGTATGCACCAGCACACTGGCATGGGGTGTAAATCTTCCTGCTCATCTGGTTATTATCAAGGTAGCGCAAACTAATTATGGTTTGATGTGTTACAGTTTCTTGGATAATTATTATAAAATCTTCTGAAGAAGTTTAACAGTACTAGAGTTTTACACTATTCATGTAAGAAATTTGTGGAAGTAAAGAACAATAGTGTGTTATGTTTGCTCATGCCCTTGAAATGCTTGACTACAAATTTCAGGATTTTGTTTGTTTTTGTGCTTGTATTTTCTTGGCAAAACTAAGCTGATTTTATCTCTTATTGGACACTCCTGTCATTTATAACTGGTACAAGAATCTTTCACTCTCACAAATAATATGATTTACCTTGTAAACTGATGTTACGTTGGTAAAGGCAATTTTTCCTTTCGGTTTCCCAATCTTCGGTGTGTTATTGTTGAAGCGTAAGCTTTACAAGATGGTCTGACATGCTACACTAGTGTCAAAGGCAAACTTTTGGGATATGTTCTACCCTGTTAGCCTAAGCTTTACTAGATCGTCGATCGTGCTACACTCGTTTCAAAGGCAAACTTTAGGGATGTGTTCTAGCCTATTATAATCAAGGATATGCACAACAAAAACCAGTTGCAACATGGAATATAAACCTGTCCAGTCATTCAAAGCATCATAGAATGCTTTTCTGAAATATGGTCAGGTAGCAAAGCATTGAAATCACTATGTTGCCTTAATTTGATGAGGATCTCAGAAATGTATTTTACTTCTTATATTCAAGTGTCACGTCCTCATAGGTATATTCTTCCATTAACTTCATGGATAATGTTATTTGAATGACACATACATGCTCTTGCAGGGAACAGAGTATTATGACGGTAAAGCAAAGAGATATGTTGATTTCCCAATTACAGATATCTTACAAATGATGGGTCGTGCAGGCCGCCCTCAATATGATCAACATGGAAAAGCAGTCATTCTTGTTCATGAACCCAAGAAGAGTTTCTACAAAAAGGTAAGACTCAAACTGTTGTCTGCTTCCCCTCAAAAGGTAAGCCCTCAATGGTTTTTTTTCTGAAAGCTGGGTAACACTTTTATTGTCTGCTTGCAGTTCTTGTATGAACCATTTCCAGTTGAGAGTAGTCTGAGGGACCAATTGCATGATCACATAAATGCAGAGATAGTTGCTGGCACGATTTGCCATAAAGGGGATGCAGTGCACTATCTTACATGGACTTACTTATTCCGTAGACTGGTATAAATTTGATGCCCAGCCCTATTAGTCTCTCAGATTGTGGGTCTTTTATTTTTTTATTTTGGAATCTCTCAGCTGCTCACTTAGTTGTCAGGTAAGAATGATTTTGAGAAGTCAGTGGTTTTTCCTTTGTGCAACTTTTCTGTTAATTGTCAAGTAGGACCCTTTTCATGAGTTTGTTGAAGGGAAGAATTACAATTTGCTACCTATTGGGATTGACATTTGGGTATTTAGCTTTTCCTTATCTTTTTATATTCTTCTTTCGTCCACTTGCTATGGTTGCGCTAGTAACTGGAAAAATCAACTTGCTGAAATCAGTCCTAGAAAAACCTGACACTTTAATCTTCTTGAGAGGTTGGTTGGATTTGATTTGTTAGGAAGAAGATGATTACTAAAGTTTTTGAAATCTCCAACTTTAGACTGGATTGCCCTGATTTTTGTATTTGTGGGCACAAAAAATTTTCATATTTGCATAATGTAAGTCGAAAAAATGTGCAAAACTTTCTGCTCCAAAGCAATTAAGGGGCCAATCAAGGCTCTTTTCAGATAGTGTGCTATCACATCATTAGCATGCAACTTGCACGGGAGTGGGGACTCCTTACAATGAGAGTAGGAAATCCCTCCTTTCTCTGAAGGTGATGTGGGATCCTTGTTACCAAAACCAAAATCCTATATTGCCTCTGAGGTTGGGCTTCCTCTTCTTTTATTATCAGAGACTCTTTCTCGTATGCAGCAGCCTAGTTAAGGGTCCTTGATGGGCTTTGTGATGTCAGATGTTTCATCAAGGCCTTCTTGAAAGGGATTTAGTAGTCTTTGGAATGTCTTCTTTCAGGGATTCAAGTACATGTAAAATTAAAGCCTTACCTGATGGAACCAATTTCAACGGGCCTGTACTGTTTGGTCATTGCATCATGTCAGTTGCATGTAGGATGTTTCTCAACCTGACACAGGTTGGGTGGTAGAATGTTTATGTACCTGACAAAGTCTGACTGGGAAAACATGGGTTGAAAACTGACCATCTTACCTGCATACAGCACTACAGCACTATTATGACATATTGTTTAGCATCTACATGCTTAAACGTTTGTCTTTTGATCTCTTAGCTTATCATTGAAGGTATTAATTGTTACATCAGCTTCTTGTGCTTAGCCAGGCCCTTTGCATGACACCTGTTCTTTGCTCATGTTTGATTCTGTAGTTTGAAGTGTTTCACGTATTAACACTGGTACATGTTGAATTACTAGAGATGTTGTTTGTGTATTGACCAACTATCTTCAGTTTTGATTTCTGAAATTGGCACTTTTTAGATGGTAAGTTTAACTTTAGATTGTAGTTCAAACTCATTTTTGGCGGCATTGACAGTTCATGTCTTAACTTGTTGAATGATCTTCACTGGGAAAAGCATTTAAGCCACCATGGTGTAGCCTGTCTTTGTCGAGATTCGAGGCAGTTTTTGAAGCTCAATAGTCTATCTTGTCAAAATATTACCAGAAAAATGAAAGTTGGAAATGCTGGATAGGCATTAAAGTTTATGACTTTGTGTATGCAGAAATTTGTAATGTGTAGAGAATTACGGTGTCTCAGTAAAGCAGTGGGTGTTACGTGGTTTCAATATATTTTTATCTCCATATCAGGCTGTGGTATTGTTATAAAAAATCAGATCCAATGAGTAGTCTCTTGATGAAGAAAGGCCCTTGTGTGGACTTGATTACCATCCATTTAGAATTCTTAGTTTCTGTGATCTTTTCCATTTTAAGCAATATTTCGGTTTACTTCTATTCCATCTTTTGATTATTGTTAATATAAACAAATGTGTGTTGCAGATGGTTAATCCAGCCTACTATGGGCTAGATAATGCAGATGCCGAACTGCTGAATTCTTATTTATCTAGGTAAGGAGTGCTGGTTGGTCTCGAGTCATGACTACAAATTCATACAGGTTTCATCGAATCAGCTGATTTAGTCCCAGGAATTCATTGAATCGGTTTTTAGTTTAAGACAATTTGATAACAGGAATTCATTGGATTGTTTTTTAGTTTAAGACTTATTGTTTTGTTAATTTATGTAGAGCTAATAAATTGATCGTGTAAAATTCTATGGAGAAAACTGTAAAAGAAAAGAAGTCAATAACTGCTGCATGATGGGAGATAATTGTCAATTAATTTATTACTGGGACTTCTAGTTATTCAGTAATCCCTTGTTAATGAAAGTGAAAATCATAATAAGCACCATTTTGAATCAAAATATTTATGGAATCTCATAGTGAAAATGCTTTCAAAATTTTTCTTTGGTAGGTTAGTGCAAAACACATTTGAGGATCTGGAAGATGGTGGATGCATCAAGATGAATGAGGATAATGTGGAATCTACAATGCTGGGAATGATAGCATCACAATATTACCTTAGTTACAAGACTGTATCGATGTTTGGATCAAACATTGGGCCAGATACATCTCTTGAGGTAAGTACTTCCAGAAGCTTCGTAATGTGTCTCCATGTTTGTTTCTACTTTTTTTTTTCTCTCATAATTGCCTTTTATTGTAGGTGTTTCTCCATATTTTATCAGGTGCTTCTGAATATGATGAAGTCCCTCTGAGGCACAATGAGGTACTTGTCTTGGCCCATGTTAGTCTTTTCCTAATTGTAATGGAGAAGAGAACGCAAGCATATGATAGAGT
>STGP01010908.1:0-12108 GCA_004918865.1 Caryocar brasiliense | reverse complement strand
TCTTGTATGCGTTTCGTTGAAAAGAATTTCATTTTACATATCCAACTACAAAGAGTACTTTGTATATTTCAACACAATTGGATGGGATACTTGGCTCTCTTCTCATAAATAAATGACGCCTTCTTGTGTGCATTTTGTGGAAAAGAATTTCATTTTAAATGTCCAACTACGAAGAGTACTTTGTATGATTCACACAGTTGGGTTTATACATCAACAGCATCATGTCTATAACAACAGTTTTCAATGTCTGCACCTTCAGAAGCTTCCGCAGAACTGGAATTTTTTTGAAATCCCTTCTATACTGCTTCATCACATTGTGCAGCATCTGAAGACCTGAAAGCCAGTGAGGATAGTCATTCTGAGTGTAAATAAAGACACACATAATGTGAATCTACTGATTCATCAACATATCCAAACAGAATTTGATCACAGGCAACAGAACAGAGGAAGTTTTACCATTTTTGTTAATTATATCAATCAACACCATTCGCGATTTTGTTTTTAAAAGTGCATCAAGGATCATTGAAAGGTCCCGGTTGCTGCAAAATTTAGAAGCTAAAATGTTAACACCTCCTACAATCACATTAAAAGAAGCCTTTAGCAGTACCTGTTTAATGGGGAAAATCACCACAAATTTAAAATAAATACATAGGCCATCACATATCACAACCAACTGAAGAGTAAGAAATAAAAATCACCTCTGTATTGCTTCTCCACTTCCACTAGCTCCAGAATTCACCGTAAGATGCAGAAGCTTCAAATAGCCTTTAGGGGAATCCTGCCAGAATATGAAGATATATCAATATGGACTATCTATAAACCAAAATAACGAATTGAGGTCAACTGGCAACAATTGTGTACAACTAAAGCCATATATAAGTGAAATTCATGAGGTAAATATAAGTTCTGAATACAAATCATGCTTCTTAAGGAAAATCAAGCAGAACATATTATCACCACTGGAATTATGAACACATGTTTTGATTACATACTCCAAAAATACAAAGACACATCTCACCATTTTTACTGCAACGACCAATAAATAACATAATTATGAACCAGGGAGTGCCCAAAAAAAGGTGTACATATGAGTATGCAGACATACACATGGACAAATATCCTGACCACAATGCAAACACAGCCTAAAGCTTTTCTGCTGGTCTTTTGTCTATTAGACCAAGGTCAACTGTCAAACAGCCAAAGACAGAATAACAAAAACTACAATGGCTACTTACTTTCCGTTTGCTTATACCACCATCAGCATCCAACAGCTCATTAAGTTTTCCCTCAACTGCCAGGATTAAAAGGCATCAAATTAAAATAAAATGAGTCAAAAGATTAATCCTGAAAAGACAAATGAAAGGAGGATCCTAACCTGCTTCAAAACGGCTGTTAGAAGTGCCTTCCACCATTTTTTTGGGTTTCATGTGAGACACCAAAGATTTATTGCTCATCATCTGAACTTTCGTTACATTTGACTGATTAGTTGTTGACTTTCCTTTCTTCACAGAACCAGATTGATGTGATGTTTTAATAAGAAAACGTGATTTTACAAAAACCCGCTTGTCTTCAGCATTAGTGGATTTGAACTTCCTACTGGAAATAATGCCATCAGATGATAAACTATCAGGTGTTGTAGTTGGAAAGGCCTCCAATCCTTGCTTTGACATCTCCTCCATCAAGTTCTCTTGCTGAACAGCAGTTGCAATCTTGCTTGTAACATCTTCTGCATTTTGAGAGATTTCTACTGGCTGACCACAAGGTGGCAATTCTCTATTTAAATCATCTGTTTCCACTGAGTTTTGCACTTGGGAGAAGGCAGAAGCTGATTGGCTCTTAGAGTCCTCAATTACTGAGGCAACTTCCAATTTGCCAATGGTGGTAGTGGAATTATCCTTTTGATCCACATCTTTTGGTATCCTCTTTGCAACTTGTATTTCTGTAATACCAAAGGAACTGGTTCTGAACATTGTTCTTTTGATGCCATCTGCAGTTTCCCCATGTTCAAGCATTACTGGTTCAGGGAATTCTTCATCTGAATCAACTTGGTCAATTACTTCAGCATTTGTTGGATCACCACCAATATAACCTCGACATTGGGGTGAACGACAGTAGCATTTTTTGGCAGCAGCCCCACATACCCTCACATAGTTGTAGTCAAATGTCACCTCTTCACCCTGTCAAAAACCCATGTTATGTAAAGATTAAATAATAATAATAAGCTAAAGTTATTAGACACCAGGCTGAAACAAATTGAACATCCAAACAAATGCATAAGGACCTCAATTCATTTCTTTATACATAATTTACAAAAAAAAGCCTTTCCCATCCTTGCGTATCTTTTCAAAACTCTTAAAAAGTACCCCCTGTATTGTTTCCTTTCTATTTTCTAATTAAAATTGCAAACTTTAACCATAACTATAATTGAAATGACAAATAAATTGATCTGCAATAATCATTTATTGGAATACGAACAAGTTATCGCTGAAACCCTAAAAGGAACAGCAAAGGAAGAGAAATAATTTCTAGAGCAATAAATGAATTAAGCAAGAAAGTCTACATACTAATCAAAGCTCAAAGTCTCAATTACGAGAACATTTTTACCAAGAAGTTTATCAAGTGGGAAGTAGTGCAGCGAGCAAAAAAACGACACACACACTATGGACTGCAATGAAAATAGGTTCAATATTAAATAATACACGATGTGGACATACCTTCTTAATATCTCTTAATGCAAATAATCCAATACATATTTCTCCGTTGACCACCCACTGTACAACAAAAGTAAATTATGAAATCAGCGAAAACAAGATAAATACATAAAATCAACATGAAGAAAGCTAAACTTTCTATAAATCAGAGGACAAGTTACTGGGAGCAAATACAATATGATTGAGGAAATAAAAAAACCGCTTCAGAAGTCATATTAACACACAAGGCTTACAACAACTCTCAGATCTCTCCCTACAGATATGATCAGGAAAGATCATGCATAATCCATACCATACCTGATGATAAGAGTTTCATCATGTTAATCGTGCACCTTTGCAGCAGTGCAATCTCATAAACCCTCAACTACTTAAGTTAGTTTATCTCATTAAACCAAGTATATACTCTCTATCCCCTTGTATGTTTATCCTTTTCCGGACATCCCAATAATAATTGTAATTTAGTCAAATGGTAAAATTCACTTTCGTTTTCCACAATATTCTCTTCAAAATCATTGGTTACATATTGCTTGAATATAAAAGTTGTGAAAAATCTGGTATAATTTGGAGCAAAGTTTTGAAAGCCAACATATAACAAATATGAGCCAATGCTTTCATTGCATTTTGATAATGCTATAAACTTCTGTTAGTAGGATATTTTATAAGTCACTGATTGAGTTGGTCATGTCAAGCCTAAGAGTCACAGTGCAAGCATAAATATTCAGATGGTGGACATCTAAAACCTGGCTAATAGTTGTCAGTGGCTTGACGTCAGCCTTTTTAAACCCACAATAAACCTTGAAACTTAGCCAATAAGTTCAGGAAAGGATCCAATTTCCAAGTTCTAATCTATAAATGATGCATGCTGATTTAATCCAAACGGCAATGGTGTAGATATCTACTAGCTCAAGTGTCTGGCTTCTAGAGGTCTGTTTCCACAATCAAATTAACCAATTCAGATACACTCAGGACAATTATAATGCAATGTGACTCATAAGATGATATTGTGGATCCTCATTATTGAAGTGTACCATAAACATTCACCTTTCATTTGTAAGAACCAATCAAATACGAAAGAACAGTTAAACCTTCCCATATCAGAAACATATACCATAGCAGCCACAAGGATCAAGAGTCTAGGCCAGTGGTTATCATCGTCTACAAGGAAGGAGATGAAAATTTAAACAGAAAAGAAGCATAATTAAGAAAAAAGCAAGAGGCACCAGAATTCAGAACTGCAGAACTATTAAAAAAATATAGCCTTTTAAGAAGTGCATGGAAAAGAAAATTAATGGGAAAAGCTGGCCTGTGAGTTAGAGAATGAAGTTTTGAAACATGCCATTTACACCACCACAAGTTACAGCAAATAAAATAGAGAAATATCAGGCTAAACTAAAATTCCAATGTAACAAGATATACAGCTGCAAACCAATACCTTTTCAGTACAACAATTAGGATCACAACTATGGTTGATGAAACGGCCCATATTTCCTTTTGCACAAGCATCTATCACCTGAAAGAACAAAACAAGGATGAAAAGATGAAATAAAATATAAAGACAAGATAATTTTATAGAAACAGAATAAAAGATGGATCTATTTGGGATAGAGAATAAGAAGATCAATAACAAAATCTTATGATTGAGATAAATGAAAAATACAAAAAAAAAAAGTCATGAAAATTGTTAAAACCCAAGCCACAATAAAATGAAAGGATTAATGCCAAAGCTTCCAGTGTGCAATGTGCAAGACATCTAACTACACTTGCATGATGCCCAGCATAGAGCCTCATTAGAGCACCACTTGGGCCATGATGTTGGGCAAGGCCATGTGGAAAGACCAGCATTTTAGATCTCTTCAGAATGCAGTGGCCCAGCCAAAGACTTGCCCCACCTGATGTACCAAGATTTCGAGCCATAAAGCAAATCACCATAGCTTTTCAAAATTCACAACCATAAACTATATTTGATATGATGTACCAAGATTTTGAGACATAAAGAAAATCACCATAGCATTTCAAAATTCACAACCCTAAGCTAGATTTGACAGCCCAATCAACAGTTTTACCACATAATTTTCACAATTTAACCGGCAGCAGGTATGACAAACAACAACAGTGCAGTTAGCGGTGAGTCAGATTCAGGATCTGAAGATTGAGAAAAACTAAAACCAGAAGTTTGCAAAAGTCATTATTACAACAATAGAACCACAAGAATTCTCCTTAACTAAAAGAAATTGTATCAGAAAATGAAAAAGAGAACATGTCCAAACCTCGCTGCCATTCAATGCCATGAAGTAGAAATGCTTATGACCTTTCAAAGCATACTCTTTTTGACGTGCCTCATAAGTTTGCATATCAAGCACCTGATTGCCCATAAATTAGAAATTTTCGTAAACAAAAATGGAAAAGTTGCGTTGATTAACCAAGTGTGTGTGCTCATGCACAAGACACAAAAATCAAACCACTTTTTTCCCAACCCATATTCAACCCTGAGCCATAATTTACATTCATAAAGTTGGTATTTATTTAGTAGTTATTTCATCCATAAATACAAAAGCCTATTCTGGAAAAAGTTGACATATAATGATTGAGCTTGGTGAACTAGGACATCTGCAAAATTTAATAAAATGCCATGCCCATGCAGATGTAGATAAACTAGGCGCTGGATGATGTCCTGCAAAGCTATAATTTCAAATTTTGTACAAAACTACTAGAACCATCCTTCCCATAATGGAAGTTCATCAATATATAGACATCGAAAATTAAGAAGAATACCTCTCCAACATATTCAATTAAAAATTGCCCTTTAAATAGATCCTCTACCAATCGCAGTCCAAAACCTTTCTTTCCACATCGATCCCACTTCATTTTAGCATAAAGGTGCTTTTGAAACTGTAAAGAGATATTTGAACTTCAACAATGGCCTTTACAAGTTAAAACAAAATCTACAAAGAGAAACAAAAGAACTGCCATATGCAAAAAGTAACTGACATGCCTGTTGATTTGAACAGAGGTCTCCACAGGGGCAGGTGCCTTGAATACATTCGATGTTGAGCATTCGGTTCAAGCATTCATCTCCACATCCCAACCCACCACCTCTAGGTAACTTGCAATGGCACACCATTATCTGCTAAAATTTTTTGCTTTCTCATTAGATTTTTTGGGTAATATATTAAACTGCAACAATTTAATATATACCATTATTGGCATTGTAGCTGATTTTTTTTTTTTTTCCTTTTATGTAGATGATCTAAATTCATGGTTATAAAGCAATCCCATCCTCTGCTGCTCTTCTTATTGCGCTTTTGCTTTATGTTGAGGACTTCATATAGGTAGGAATAAACACTTCACCATTCTTGACAGGCTCATTTAAGTTATAACCTCTAGAATTTATATACCAAAAACATTTGTTTAAGGTAATACTTCTTCAAAAATAATTCGTTATTTAATAACTTACAAAACATATCTGAAAAAAGAAGGGGTCAAGGCCCAGTTTAGTCTCCAGTTTGAGAATGAACTACAGAGAGATGAATCCTATACAAACAGATTACCGCAAATCTAAGGACTACTATCCTGCAGAAAGGTGAGAGGAGCTTGGAGAAAAGGCACAAGGAATAGAACTTCTTGAAAGTCAACTCTAGGGCAGACATACCTTTTTCAACCAATAGAAGTGTATAATTTTTATTAATGAGTGATACCTATGCATAGCAACAACTCCTGAACACTGGTTGTATACAAAAAGAGTACAGAAATTTGTCCACAAAAAGCTAACATTGTAAATCAACTAAAAAATCACCAAAAGACAAGAAATTGAATCTGATGTTTTGCTTGTCCCACATCCACAAGCATTAAAAAGGTATCTCTTAAAAGAGTACAGGTGTAGTCTCCCCTTCAAAAGTTCTTTTCAAAAAGCTAACTCTAGGGCATACTGCTTAAGATAAAAGCACACTCCTTTCCTCATTACTACCATTTAATACAAAGGTTTGATACTTTATATACATGCTGAAAACCCCGATTCTACTTAATTACCCGAAGAGTGACAGAGAACATAATTTGAGACAAGTTTGGACCTCATCAATAGTCTGACTTTTACAGCTCCGGTGCAGAAACTGGTTAGTAGAAATGCGCGTGAATTCGTGCTCCTTGGAAACTAAAAAGACATCCAAAAAGATCAGTCAGAGATCAGAAAAAAGTATAAATATCTTTAAGACCTGAAGCCAAGTCCAGCTTCAAGCCCACATGGAGTCTAGAAGATCAGCTATAAGGAGCAAATATCACAATACCAGATGTGTGACTGTATTCTATTGTCTTGTTATTTGAAGTGGCATCCCCACCATCTTCATCTGCATCTGATATGCCCAACTCAGCATTAATTTCATCATTTGACTTCTCTTGGGGGATGGCACAATCTGCAAAGGCTTTATCAATGTTGTCCTTGCAGACCCTTCAAAATAAACAGAAGGCAAAGAAAAATCGTCAAGAATGACAATACTAGAAAAACTTAGAGAGCAGCCAAAAAAGACATTCGAGAAGTAATGGGGAGCACATAGCGTGAAACAGAAACACACTCAGTTCACCAAAACAAGACAAAAAAAAAGTTCACCTTAAGGGGCAAGGCTAACCGCAAACTATTATCAATTGCTGCAGATCCTAAGAAACTAAAACAAGAAATCCGAATTTTCTTAAAGTGAGAACTCAGCAAAGAAAAGTAGGATCATAAGATTTTTCCCAGCAAAACTCAACCAAAAGGCAAGAAATTATATGGTCGGAACATTAGCTAAGATATTCAAGATTTACAAGTTTTCTTCCCTCAGTACAAGAAGAGAGCTAGAACCTCAGCACAACCCCCAAACACCACTGGCACCTTACCACTTAAGCTATGACAGCTGGCATACAATTGTCAGTTTAATTCAAAGCTAACCAACTATGGGAAACATAAACCAAATAATAAATTTGTAATAAGAAAAATGAAAAATTAATGCAAAATAAATGAAGAAAGTAAAGGAGATACACCAAAAAAGAAAGAAAAAAAAGAGAAGTTGAAAGATGAGCCAAAAACCGTAAATGGAAATAAGTGAAGTACCATTGGCAATTTGTTTCACCAATTGAATCTACAAGTGCAATTGGAATTCTTCGCCATTTATGGCAATCATCACAGCTCACCCAAGCACTGTCTACAGGTAAAGACTGCTCCATTGCCCCCTTGGGTGCCATGTCCAAGTTAGCTGTATCTATTGATGATATATTGTCACCAGTATTTGGTTTTTGAGTCTCATCTGCAATACGATGTTATACATAATAATTCAAGGCAAGAATTAAATCAGGGAATGGGTAAAAGAAGACATTGAGAATATGATTCTCAAAAAATTAATTGACCAAAACATGAGAAACAAACAATTCATTTACCTGTTTCTGGACCATCTCCAACTTTGTGAACCAAAACTTCACCTGCAACAATTTCCTTTAAAAACTTACCCTTTAACTTGTTCTTATTAAGTGACTTCCGCTCATTCCCCATCTGTCTAGAATGATTTGCTTTCCTGCTTCTTGAAGAGCCAGAGATTTTGGACCTTCTCCTGCAAACTCCCACAGATTTCCTTGGAAGTCGAGACCCCTTGGATTTAGTTGAAGGACAGATATTTTCCCCCTTTTGTGATTCTGACAACGCAGGGCCAGGATCGAAGGCAGAACACATTTTAGCTTCTGTGTTGTCTTCCTCTGCCAAAGCCTGTCTAAAGACACCAAGTTCGGTGTCCTTTAAGAAAGATTGGTCTAGAGAGAATTCCATGGTGCATGATGAGTTGGTTGAAGCATGTGCACCAGCCAATGAAGGAAGAATCTCGCTTGAATTAAACCTGTCATCTTTTCTCTGCCTTCCCCCATGTTTCTTTGTTGATAAGGCATCATCTTTTCTCTGCCTTCCCACACGTTTCTTTGCTGATAAGCCGCCATCTTTTCTTTGCCTTCCCCCCTGTCGCTTTGTTGATTTTACCTTGTCTGTGCTTGCCTCTCCAAGTGACCTGTCTTCCAGAAAGCAAATCTCTGGATGAGGAAGTTTGTTTTTCTTCTTTCCTTTCTTAACCCTGCCGACATCTCTGGGATTATAAAGGGCGTTAGAGGTCTTCAAAACAGTATCAGGTAAATCTTCTTGACTCCTTGCATCAACTTGAGTTTCAGAGACTGAATTTATAACTTCTGAATCAGGTGAGGGTCCAGGTTCCATAAACCTCTTCTCAGTTAATCCAAATGCTTCAACCTCCTGTGAGGCAAACCCAAAATAATCCACAGCAGCATCCTCAGATAACTGCTCAGAAATCGCTGCATCCTCCAAATCCTTGACTGCAACATGTATATCCACAACTGAAGAATCAGAGAATTCTTTTCCCTTCTCCAGCTTATTGTCAAAACACTGAAGCTGCGTTTCAGCGTCCTTTTCCCCTACTTTGTCTTCACTATTGGCTAAATTTGGAATTGCCAAACAAGTCCCCTGACGCAACTTAGTCATAAAATCACCAATAACTGCACCAGCTGGTGCTGTGATATCATGTTCCTCTGGCACCAGAATGCTATTACTTTGATTATCTTCTTTCCCCGCTGTAACTTTCAAGCGTATGCAGCTAGCTGACCAACGTTTCCTGCTTGACCTTCGTGAGCTTCCACTGGTCCATTTATTATTCTGCCTTCGACTTCCTTGTCCCACCCTTGATTTTTGTGATCCTTGATTCTGACTTTGATTTAGCCCCAGTTCATCACTGATCTTAAAAGTTTGGGTAATATTTGCCAGCAATCCCCAAATAGAAGAGCGAGACAGTCTAGAAAGACAGCTTCTCTTCCTTCTCATGCCCTTGAATATATTGACAATACTTCCATTCAAGTCTGGCACTTCAGCAGCATTGTTGCGCTTCCTTGCAGTCCATTTTGTCCATCTCTTCCAACCTGATTTACGCATTTGACTTCTATGAGAAGATGATGATGATGATGCAACGTCAGAACATTTGGTTTCAGAAACACAATCAATTCTAATACAGTCTTTTGCTTCATCATCTGTCAATCCATAACAGTTAACTGCACTGGTAAAATTAATGCCACCAAAAGCATTTTTCCCAAGGATATGAGGTGCATCCGATCTCTGCAAAGAGCCAATACTGGCAACGCCAAAGATATGACAAGACTCTGATGAAATAAGTTTCTCAATGGCACTGTCAGATGCTATTGCAGGCAAAGCTGCCTTTGTGTCGTACACATTTCCATCTACGCATATTTTAACCTTTATATCAGTTCTCACATAATTTCTCCCCTCAACCTGTGACATGCCTTCCTTGTAAGGAGCATCAACCTTCTTGTCATCTATTTGCCCATTGTGGTGGGCGAAATTACCCTGCGAATCAGACATGGGTAAATTCTCCAAGGTTCTCTGGCAAGCCCACGGAGTTACTATTTCAATACATCTATCCATATCGTTGTTCATTTCAATTTCTGTTGTAACCTTTTCTGCAGAGAGACAATCAATGTCCATGCCAGAATTTGACAATCTCAGAGGCAGCTCACCACCTTCTGGTAATATCCAGTTGCATTTATGTGCCTCCATCTTGACCAAAGCATTTTGCCCATTCACAAACCTCTCCTTTACTAAACCACTTTCTTTATTGGTGTCTGGCTCCTTCATTTGGGAACTATCTGTCAGGAAACCCGAAAAAGCAATCAATTCCGAGTTTATTCCAGCATCTACACCCATAACATTCCCTACCCTAGATGAACTATCACTTTGATTTCCTGAAACTTTCATAAACTCATCCTCAGCCTCAAAGGGAGAAACAATATGCTTATAATCCTTCTGCTCATCCTGCTGACCACTTTTCTCAGGTGAACTGGTGGTAGGCACTAAATCCAATGACTTCTCAAAGCACTTGGAAAACAACAATTGATCCCCAGTAACATTTCCCATCCCATCTAAAACACCATACTTCTCCTCTGCAGCCTGTTCTTCAGAGGCACAACTAAAAGTTTGATTATCCTGCTGAACATGATTACTTGGCAGATCTATTGTGGGTGTTAATTGTGATAGTACTTCACAGTCCAATGAAGACAACATTTTGTTGCAATTATCCACGTCTGCCCTAGCTAATTCAATACTTTTCTCTTCCGCAACAACCATAATTGATTTCAAACAGGTAAGAGCATCGAGCTGTTTGCCCTGTTCAACACCATTTCTAAGCTGTCCATTCATTGATGCCATTTCTGCAGGTATTTCATTGCCGAACGAAGGCACCGTTTGGTCACACGCAACACTCTCCGTGGCATTTAAAGTGTTACTCTTCTGCTCCATGGCCCCCACAACATGGACACTCTCATCATCCTTCTGGCAATACGTTGGATTGCAATGCCTTGATGCCAAAGATGTGACCAAAAATTCCAAAGGCCTTCCACAAGTCTCCAAGGAATTCACCACTCCATCATCATCACTTCCAGACCCCACTTTTTCAACGCATAATCCATGGGTTTCCATGTGACAATCATCAACCCTGCACTGTCTCTCATCCAAACAAGCCCCATTAGCCCCACATTCATCCTCCACCAATTTTCCTAATACTAAACCAACCTCTTTTTCACCCTCACCAACCAACCCAATTCTCCTATCTACATACGCATTCTCCATGACATCAACAGAGCTCACGCTACCAATATTGCCATTCCTGGCTGACTCTATACACCCCTCAACCACTGCAATGGAGGCCACATTAGATCCAATCTCATTGTTACCAGTCTCTGATCCTGAACCAAACCCATCACTCTCGGCCACCACCCCAATTCTCCTATCTTCAGAAACATTCTCCATGACTTCAGCCAAGCTCACAAAAACATCATTATAAATCCTAGATGACTCCATACACCCATCAACCGTCCCTGAGGCACCCACATTGGAAACACTCTCATCACGGCCAGTCTCCGAGCAAGGCTGCTGCTCAGAAACAGGATTATGCATAAATTCAAAGTAGGAAATCCGCTTTACAGCAGCCTGATGCAAGGGTTCGTGGACCGCCTCAACCGAATCCTGGCACGAACCCATCAGACTCCAATGAACTTTTAACCCAAACACAGGCCTACATTAGATATATAAATTCGGAAGATAATGAAGATATATATATAAAAATAAAAATAAAAACACAGGCCTACATTATATGCAAAAACATACTTTTTGTCTGGTGCCAAAAAATAAACGAAGAAACAAAAAACACAAAAGAAAAGAGCGGGAGAGCGAGAGTACCTGTAGAGAGAAGAAGAGGTGTATCAGGCTGTTGAAGAACGAAAAATTTGGGGGGCTGTAATTAATTTATTTGCATTTTTGTTGTCCAAATAATTTTTTTTCTTTTTCTTCTTTTTTGTTTTTTGGTTCTCTCCT
>STGP01010867.1:0-12684 GCA_004918865.1 Caryocar brasiliense | reverse complement strand
AACAGTGGGATTAGTTTTGGTTTGTTTATTGATTTTGGATTAGGGACCTAAGGACTTTCCGCGGACCTTGGTGAAAGAGGGACGGAGAAGGTGTTTTGTGGGGTGGTCTCAGCTTTTGATGGGTATTGGGAAAGGGAATACAGGTTGGGGAAATGACCAACAGGCATGGTGGAGAGATATTGATGCCGTGATGGAGGGGGTTGCGGGACTGTTTACTGGGGAACTCGGGTTTATTGCTGCGGTAGGGGAGACGGAGATAACGTCACTGGGTGTTTTGATTTTTGATTTTGGATTTTGGATTTTGGTCGGAAAAGAGCGAGTGATGATGCCGATGCCGATAATGGCTTGGTTTGGTGCTCGAGCGTTGACAGAATATCACAAGTCATCCATCCATCTTTGTCGTCACTCATCAGACAATTAGAGATAAACAGCTCAAGGCATGCCAAGGCATTCTAGACAAAAAGACGATGCATTCGACAAGAACTTAGGGCAATTTTGGAATTTGATTACATGGATATATTCCAGGATTATTGGGGTTTTCGAGAAGATCAGGATTGCTGGACGTCATGGTCTGTGCTATCTTGAAGACTGGGCTCTGAAACTTGATTTTACAAGGCTTGACTTTGTGATTTTTAGATTCGATTTGTGCTACTTTGGTAGAGAGACAGATGGAAGTTGAGTGATTTTGATGGCTTTGGACATAGTGTGATTGGGTATTTTTGGATTTGAAGTGGGTTACTCAACAGAGAATCGAAATTTATTGGTGATGTGGGAAGCTCGATTTGGTGACTTTGCTCGTTGGCTTAGGTGATGTTTGCTCAATTTCTAGCAAGTATTGAGCATTGACGTAATTGGGGCAGAGAAGGTGTTCTAGGGATGGGTAGTGACCATAGGAGGTTGTTGCTTCCATTTGGGTTTCATGGTCAGGAAAGGGGGTGATTTTGGGCTTCATGGCGTTGGGATGGTTTAGGAGAATCCGAGGGCGACGGGCGGATGAGGCATTATTTTATGTTCTGAGGGTTTGAAGAGGTGGTGATGAGGGTGAGGTTTGATTTGAGAGGGCCAGACTGGAAATTGATTATTGATTGGGAATTTAAGGACTTTATATATATACACACATATATATTGGCATCCCTCTTTTGAGGATTTATATATACATTTTGATATTGTTGTTCTTACAATGAAGTTTTAGCAAGCAATAGGTGACTTTACGAGTGTTCAAAGCAAGAGTAAGAATACTCTCAAAAGAAAGAATAGGGGTAGTGGCAAGGAGAGTTCAACATCAAAGGCGCAATGCATGGTTTATACTAGTGGAAAGGCTCCTTGTACACTTCCTCGTGAGAAGTGGAATGATGTCCCTATCTCCAGTGATTTTTTTATAAGTAGTGCCCGAGGTTGGAAGCCTATCACTACCCATCATGACCTGAGCGAGTTAAATGAACCTGTCATTGACAACTAGCCAAAGCTTAATAGTGTTAATCTCATGCAATGTAAGGTAGTAGTTGGAGAATTGCCTTTGTTTCGCACTTATTTTTATCCTTTTTAAGTCGTGAGGATCAAATGATCTAAATAGGTGATCTTTGTAATGTCTCTAACGGTCATGTTAATTCATTAAATGCCGTGGGAATATTAGATTTGATTCTATTTTTGGCGAGGCTATATGTTCTGATGGACGATTACAAGGTGTGAGTGAACTTGCTTGTATGATGGAATATTGATACTCAAACTTTATTGCCTGGGGATCTATGACACTAACTTTAAAAGATGCCCAAGTTTTACTTAAGCTACCCTATTTTGGAGAATTCAATCTTGATGATTTCACCTTGATAATGAATAAGTACAAGGGCCTCATAGATTAGTTGCAAGTATGCTATAAAAGGTGCAAGGGCTCTACAAAGAGGGTTATGCATAAAAGCTAGATTTCTTGTTTTTAGAGTTTAAAAGGTCTATTCGAGGTCATGGGGTTGCAGCTCATAAACGAACGTTGCCAAAGGCTGGGAATGATGAAGCTAACTATAAGTAAGTTTATGTTCTCTTTGTTGCACATCATTCCATTGTTAGCCAAAAACTAATTTCCTCATGTTTTGCAAGCTAGAATTGTGTAGCTTTATGGCACTCTGGTTAGGAAAATTCATAATCTTGAGTCTCTCGGTGAATGGGCTTCATTTCCAAGTATTTCCCTTGGTAGCTCTGATAACGCATAGGTGTCATATTGCACTTACGTCTCTCTACTTGGGTAATTTATATAGGTACTTGGACATGTACCATAAGGCTGCAGTGGATTCTATGAGGCAACATTATGAGATAGTTTTGTTAATAGGTCCTTCTTTTATATGTTTTTGTAAGAGAGATTCAGGAGTTATAGTGATGGGCCCTCTGTTCCTACAACTTAAACACTTAATGATGCAATTATTTCTCCAACTAAAGTCGCATGAAAGGCATCACATGCTATGGCTTGGGATAAATCAAAGTGTAGTAATGTCACTCTATTTTCATTCATAGATGACGAAAAATATTTTTTGGCTCGGCCTTATGTGGCAATGCTTTTAGATACTATGGATTGGAGTTCACATTATAACCAATGCAAGGTTCTTAGCAGACCTCTACAGTTAATTATAGGAAAGTGAATCATGATTTCTTTATGTTGACGCAACCAGGCTAGTTGCATTTTATAAAGGAGGAGTTTAATGTCTTAGAATGCAACATTGTTTTTGGCGTTGTAGTTTATTCCACAAACGAGGTGGCGCGACAATTTGGTTATAACCAGGGGGTGTCGAACTTTTCTTATGGTAATGGAATGGATTTTAGGAATTGTTGTTGAAGATTTGCGACAAGCAAACGTTGGCAACTTGCCACACGAGGTAAATGGTATTTCCTTAGTATAGTGAGAAAAGGGTTATGCTTAGTTGATTGGAGCTCTTGGTGGAAGCGCTATTTGCAGGAGTACATCGACTATAATAGGGTACAAAAGCATTTGTTGTCATGGGTGAAGGTATTGAAGTCCAATCCTTTATTGCAACTTCTTAAGCTTGGACAACCTATTGGTGTCAGTGAAAAGGATGGTGAGGAGCTAGGTGAATCTTTTGAAAAATAGTTCAAAGTTAATGATGATGACCGAAAACCCAAATGGTTAGGGGATAAAGAACCTTTAAAGAAGAAGGTAAGGTGCAACACAGCAGGCACCCATATTATAAGTCCTATTACAAGTTATAGGGATTTGGGCTCTCACTAGTCTCCTTGAGGATTAAGCCTCCTTGAGACTCTTTGGTCCAACTCCATGGGCCACCATAGGTATTTGGCCTCCATAACTTCCTCTTATCTTCAACGAGCTTTGACACGTACATCAAACTCTTTGGCATACTAAGACAAGACTAAGTTAATGGCTCTTTAAAGATTAATTACAACCCAAATTAATTAATTACAACCTTTTGTACCAAAAGAAAATATCCACATGGGGTTTTTTAAGTTCATGACCATCTATCATACTAATCATCACATATGTATCCATACTTAATCATCAACAGATCAAGTAAAAAATATGTTTGATCATTTTCTTAATGAAAGACTCATTTTTAAGATTTACTAGAATCATAAAAATTATCTGTAACATTTTAGGCACAAAGGCTGGGCCTAAAATGTCAAAGAGAGCTTGTATAAAAATTTTACTCAAAACTAGGTGTTTACACGACTGGGCTGTATTTTTGTATAGACGATTCTATTAAATTTACATGCTCAATATGTGTTTTATGATCCTAAATGATTCTTCTACTGTTCACGAGTCAATCATAAACCTGGTAGTTCTGCCTATAACTTATCCATGTCTTGAAAGTTTTGGTTGCCATAAAACCCAACCAAAACCACATTTCCATAGAAAAATCTGTGGATTCCATTCAAAATCTGCTATCTTGCAAAGTAAGATAGTAATATATGGTCGTGGCGGCCACCACGACCACGTCCATGGGCTGCCATAGACGGCAACCTACCTCCAAACATCTTCACATCAACGAACATAAAGAGTGCATCAATCCATCAAAAAAACAATAAAAACCAAATATTTATATACAAAACAAGGGTGGTTCTGATACCACTATTAGAGTAGGGCGGCAGAAGCAAAATTAAATAAACCCAATCAAGAACACATTCATACATACATTCATGGTTCGTTATAGATCAAGAATTTTAGCTTTGTTTAGCATATGAGTATTCAAAAACCAAAACATCCATAGGGGGTTTAAAAAAAATTACCCAAACGAGAACTTATGTATCAACCAATCAAATTATATGGACCAATAAAATTAATATAACAAGAGATGGACATACCTTCACTTGATTCGCCCTTTCCTTCCTTACCTTTAGACTCTCAAAGGACTTCGAGCAATACTTCTTCCATTGTTCTTCTTGCTTATTGTGATAACACTTGCTTGGGCCAGTAGCAGTAAACACCTTTTTGTCCTTCTTGATGCCTTTAAAACTAGCTCGTATGGAAGGTTTCTTCCCTTTGTCCTTTTCCCTTTTTTCTTCTTGCTTAAAGAAGCAACAAGGACAACCTCTTTCCTTTTCCCACTTGTCATATCCTTTTGGGCCGTGACAAGTAGATTGAGTAATTCAGCCAAGGTACACTCAATCTTGTTTGTATGAAAATTCATACAAAATTGTGAGAAAGAGTCAAGAAGAGAAAGCAAAATTAAATATGTTTGAAGGCCAGCTTCCACGGAGAAGTCAAGATTCTCCAATTACTTAATGAGCCTTTATCATAGTATGAACATGTATGCTCACATCTGACCTTTTAAACATCTTCAACCTAGAAAGCTATTTGGATAGCTAAAATCGAGCTGCCCTACTTTGCTTTCCATATAGCTTACGAAGATGGAAGATGATTTGCCTAGCACTAGTCATAAACTTATGTTGCTTTTGTAACTCATTGGCCATTGATGCTAGCATATAGTATCTTGCTTGCAAATCATTGGCCTTCCTCTTAGCCAAGGCATCTTGTTTCTTTTTAGGGTATCCTTAGACGATAACCCGAAACATATTCCTCTAGAACATAGCCAATTTGTTCTAAATTGAGGATAGTACAAAGGTTCCTCAATCAGTCCACGAAATTAGGCCTTGTGAGCCTATTAGTATCGAGAATCGATGCAATAGGGCTTTATTTCATTTTTTAATTCTAATTTATAGAAAATAACAAGATTATAAGTAAATGTGATGTGAACCAAAATACCATAATAATTATAGATTTTTAATCATTATGGTCTCCCACTACTTTGGCGAATCTTACGCTTCAAGGATAGGAAACAGGAGCCCTTGTTGGGTCAGGCTCTTAACGAATGATTGATTTTTTTAAAGTATATTTACCTCCTTCACACATTGCCATTCTTGGGTGATAAATATCTTTTAAGTAAACAACCCTTGTCCAATGCATTCTATGCATCGCTCAATCAATTCAACTCCTAGTACTTGGAAACCTCAAGTATGCATTGCCACTTTTGGTTCATCTATACTAGTTAAGTTAAACCCACTAAATCCTTAGGACGTTTAGTTATCTCAAATATGCATTGCCATTTTTTACAACTAAACTCCAAAAATATTTCTTGTTTACATAAACTTAGCGAGAACCTATCAATTATGCCATCTCCATGTAACTATAGTCGACAACGTAATCAATTTAGAACTCTAAACTGATATTTTAGTGGAGAGCCACGATATAATTGTTTATAATTATACCATTTCAAACTTAATATTAAATTTAGAAGATTTTTCAGGCAGTTAATTTTATGATTACTTTTCACATGCATCCATTTTTGGCATATATCATGTATCCATCATACATCAAAAATAGAATTTAAAAAGCATGACCATGGACTATCCATAAGGCGTATTCCCAACCACAGAGACTTAAACTAAAGGTATTGCTTTGGTCTTTATAATATATGAGCCAAATCCATGGTGTTCATGCTTTTACTAATCTCCTTGAGGATTTTGGCCTCCTTGAGACTCCTTGGTCTAACTCCACGGGCCACCATAAGGTACTGGGCTTCTATAGCTTCCTCTTGTCTTCAATAGGCTTTAACATGTACATCAAACTCTTTGGCATACCAAGGTAAAACTAAGCTAACGGCTTTCCAAAGACCTAAACGATAAAAACTAATTGATTAATTACAACTCAAATTAATTAATTACAATCTAAAATAAAAAGTTAATTAGTTACAGCCCGAATTAATTAATTACAACCCTTTGCATATAAAGAAAGTATCCACATAGGGTTTCTTAAGTCTATGACCATCCATCATACATAGTCATCACATATGCATCCGTACTCAATTATCAACAAATCAAGTAAAAAATATATTTGATTACTTTCTTGATGAAAGACTCATTCTTAGGATTTATTAGCATCCCAAAAGTGATCCATAATGTCTTAGGTGCAAAGTCAAACCTAAAACGTTGAAGGAGAGCTCGTACAAAAATTTTGCTAAAAACTGGGTGTGTACATGGCTAAGGCGAGTAATCTATAAGGATATGGCTAGGCTATGTTTTTTGATTCCGTATGATTCTTCTACTATTTATGAGTCAATCGCAACTTGCTGGCTCCATTCGTAACTTACCCACACCCTAAAACTTTTAGTTGCCTCAAAACCCAATCAAAAGCATAGTACCATGGCTAAAATCTATGAATTCCACTGAAAGTGGCCACCACGCCCACGTCCATGGGCTACCATAGATAGTAGCTCACCTCCAAACATCCACACTTATTAACAAACATAAAGAGTGCATTAATCTTGAAGAAAACAATCAAAACCAAATACCCATATACAATAAAAGGGTAGCCCTTATACTACTGTTGAAGTGGGGTGATGAAAGCAAAATTGAACAAACCTAATCAAGAACACATTTATACATACATCCATAATTCATTACAAAATCTAGAATTTTAGCTTTGTTTAGTATATTTGTACTCAAAAATTGAAACATCCATAGGGGGTTCAAGAAAAATTACCCAAACAAGAGCTTATGTATGAACTAATCAAACTCTTCACATATAGACTCTTTAGCTCGCACACCAAAATTTTTCTTGCCATCTCCCTCATCTCAAACTTCTTTCTCCACCTCCAAATGAAACTTAAGGCTGTTCAAACTATGGAGAAGTGATAGGGTATAGGTTAAGGTTTATTTTGGGTGAGTAGTAAGTGATTTAGGAGAAAGAAGAGAGGTCTTATATGGGTCACTATTAGGAAAAACGGGATTATGCCACTTAGAGCTATTTCCCTCTCCCTTGGCTCATACTTGTAGAGCAAGATACTCTTTCTAGAAGCCTTGGGTGATAACTCACCACTTTTAGAGATCTCCAAGGCTTTTTGAGGTGTCTTCCTCAGGCCAAAAAGGCCTTAGGCCTATGGACTAACCCAAACTAGTTCTCTAAGAGAGCTTCCATGTGGGTTTGGTTCATGGCTGGCCTATTTATAGACTTAGCACTAATATAAGTGCCGCCTAATCAACCTATACCCAAAATAATGGTTCTTCCATAGGCCTACTCAATAGCCCATCAATTTCCTACACCAACATAACTCCCATGTAAACAATATTACTTTTAACTTCAATTAATTAATTAAGCCCAATGACTAAATAATAATTTGAGCATTTATAATTTCCATAAATGCATATTTTATGGTCTCACCCATTCCTTGAATTTGATTTTCGAATGTGTTAGCAACCATATAAAATTAATTACAAATCAAATTCCAAATTAATTATTAGTTGAAACACCACGACTAAAATTAATTTACACATGGCCAAGATAAAATCCATATGGTATGACTTACTAAGTTCACTACTAATTGCCAATAAGATTGTAATATCAATTCCTATGACATTGTCAAAATTAACCTTTTCCATACCTTAGGTGTATTTCCGAATTTACCTTAAGTTCTCATAACTTATGATTGACATCTAGTGCAATGCCTAATTAGTAACAAATGTATAAAGTGGTTAATACACATGAACCAAAATCATAATTACCGTACACTTGAATCTCTCATTAAAGATGTTGATCCCACTAAGGATCACAGTAAATGTCAAACCTTTATTACCAAAACTATATAGCTTTCATTCAAAACCATTCTTAACTATTACTGACTTAAATCAGAAAACCTATCCATTTAAGTTAACACACCCTGGCCAAGGATTTACCCATTAAGAATGACCAAAAGTTATAAGAACTTAGCCTTGTTTATGGTGAGCTAATGAATCTCATTTTGATGATAATATTCCATTATACACAACCAATTAAGGCTACCATATATCGGATACCCGAATATGACTAAAACGAGTATATAAACTGCTTATGTATAAGATAGCGTTGTCATCTTAAGTATAAGGATTATATTTACTATCATGATCTTAGACACTGATCAATGATATTAAGTAAACATCACCATGTGATCATCATCTATGTGTTACTGTTCAGCCCACTCACCACTTAAGTGTCCACAGTGTTTGTCCTAACATGTCCCATCGAATAGCAAGTGACTCATTACTCTATATTAAATCCTATATTCATCACATAAATAAGCAAAGGTGACAATCTTTCTAGAGTAATGATGCCCAGTTCAGTACTCTTACAATCACAAACTATTTTATATTACTTATATCAGACGACTTTGTCACTTATATTCTTAAACCCCAAAACTATAGTCTCTTGCCAGTAATCAAGGACTTATATTTAGATAAATGCAACATATATATATAACATTTAAATGAATATATCATTACCATTAAGGAAATAGGTTTGATACATCACGTTTTACATAAGCTTTCAGGCATACAATTAATGCCCTGAACTCCGTCAGATACAGTAAACCTTATTGCCATTAGGGTGGTTTTCACATCCCTACTACTGATATGGTCTTCAAACTTCCTCTTTCTACCTTTCTTCCTACATGACTCTACTCTTCTTTGCTTTTCTTCCCAACTAGATAAAAGCTTTCCTTTTAGCCGAACCATAGTAGTCTCTCCATCTTCTAAGTACTCGTAAAAAAACGTTGCCTTGCTAAATAATGACCCATACCTTTCAGAAGGGACATTTGTGGTGGGGATGAAGACTTCCTTTCCATTCCAAACTCCTTTTATGCACTGACACAAGGTAGAGGGGACCAAGTGATGGTCATAGAGGAACTTCCTTCCAATGAGGATATAGTAAGACACATAAGCATCAATGATATAAAAGTAAGTTGAGCTTCAGATTAGGCTTACTTAAAGTCCACCATTGACATAACCCAAGCTCTTATGGACGAGACTAGAGAAACTCTTGATTGATATAGGCTACTTCACTAGGTGTTGCTCTTTAATGCTAATAACCTTGAAAGTACAGTAAGATATGATATTGATTGATGAACCATCATCTATGAACATTCTCCTAATGTGATGCCCATTGATCATGCTTTCAACATAAATAGATTAGTTATGGTTTCCATTAGGAATGCACATGTTTGCCTTAGCAAAGAGGATTGCATCCTCGTGCCCCTTTGCCATCTTCTTTAAAGGTTGGCTTATCAATAAAGCTTCCCCTTCTTGCCTCCTTGATATATAAGTGAAGGCGAAAGCTATTTCATACTTAGCCTCCTCATTAAATCCCAAAATTTCTATGAACAGTTTGGAGATTTCGTGAGAAACGTAGTAGTGTGGGTTATACTCAAGTCATATAAGTTAAGGCACTGGCTTGTGGTTGCCCCCTATAAGTAGGGAGAGAGTCTCTTTGAATATCCTTATTCTCAATAATCAATTCTCCGTCTTATCTTCTTACCTTAAATAGGTGCCGTAGCACCTTGTAGTCGAGGGTAGGATGACCAACCACTAAATGACAGTGACAATATTTTGGATCTAACTTTGGGGAGGTTCTTTACTCTCAAAGGGGTTAGATTTCCATCTTTTATCCACCTACCCATCAAAGTATAAACCTTATGTAACAAGTACGAAAAAGGAGGTGGATTGGAGTTGTTGGCTGACTTAGGTCATTGTAATGTTTACCTAGGCGGGATAGTGGCTTCAGCTCTTTGTCTTTTAAGTGGTTTTAGAGGTTCAGTTCTTACTATATTGACTGATGATGATGTCCTTCTAAGAAATCGAGTCATTTCTCCTTTACGCTGTATGATTGTGTGACTCGTCCTCTTGGCATCCTCCACAAGTTACGAGAAAGTAACAATTTGAAGGTTTTTTAGATGCACCCTGTACTCATAGAACATTTTTTAAATGCAAGTCTTCATAGCCTCCTCATTAAGGTGATCTTGGATATCCAGGGTCCTTTATTTAAACCTCTTAATATAATCCATAAGACCTTCTCTAGATTTTTGGTGCTTTATACCCAAATTTGACATCATCACCTTTTCTTAGTTAGAGAAGAACTTCTCTCCAAAGAGTTTACACATAAGTGTCTACGAGTCCACTAATCTTGGAGTCAAGTTAGTATACCAGGGCTATGCCTTCTTAGTGAGAGATTTGGAAAACTCTTTCAACTTCAAATCATCATTCAACCCATAAACTCCAAGTGTCTCATTGAATTTCATGATATGCTTTTTGGCATTACCTAACTTGCCATCAAACATCTTGAGCTTTAGATTGACATAATCCTTGAGGCAAGGTTTCGTGGCTTGCAAGCCGGATATAAGAGCTTTAGGTCAATATAGAGAGAGTCTAACTTTTACTGTTGTTGCTCTAGGATCTTTTACAAGTCTTCCTTTGTAAGGAAAGGGGTGACTAGTGGGTTTGCTTGGGTGGTAGTGGTGGTGGTTGATATGTGTATAGTCTAAGGGATATCAACTCCTTGTGCAAAGGTGTGTGGTTGTTCCCTTGATCCATCAACATTGTTTGGTGTACTAATGGCGGGTGTGTTATTGTGATTAGGCTCAAGAATTCCTTGGGAAGGCGTTGGCTTTTTGATAAGGTCATGGACTCGAGAAGTTTTAAAAGTACTAACTTGGTTGTGAGTTGGTCCTGCTTGAGATTGAGAAGGTAGGTTCTAGCCATTAGTCTTTATGCAATTAAGTATCTCAGCAATTTAATTTTTGCTAAGCTTGAAATATGCTAAAAAGTTGGCAATATAGGGCAGTATGTTAGGGAAGATAGGCATTTGGCCAATTGGCATTTGGATGGAGGTGGGTAGAGGTGCTTGATTGGTTTCAGTGACATGTGGAAGGTTATAAGTTTGAAAATCTTATATATCCTCTTTAGTCTCAAAGTTGGCAAGATGACTTGAAGTACTAGAGTAAAATGTCTCCTAGACTTAAGTAGCATCAATCCACGCAATCATACCTTCCCAATGGAGTCACCAAAATGTAAATGTAGGGATTGATAAAGATCCTTACAGGACGAGAGATGCTGTTTTGGAAGCAATTGGCACTTCCAAGTCTAATAGTAGGATGACAGTAGGGAGAATAAAGAGAGGTGAAACAGGTAGTCTCAGTAGACTAAAGCACCCAGAGATAGGTTAGGGAAGAGTGATGTAAAAGAGAGTAAGGGGCCGAGAGGTTGAGTGAGGAATTGAGGAGTGTGAGATTAGAGTTTTAGAGTGAGAATGTATGGTTCTATAAAAAGAAGCTCTCAAGTGGGTAGTGTGGTTGCAAAATCAATTAAAAGTTACTTGAAGTTAGAATGAGAGGTATATTTATAGATGTGAAATGTGGCTTGAGATGGTGACAAATGTCGTGGTTTGGTAGGATTGGCTAGGATCATGACATGTCTCTTTAGTTGGGAAAAGGCCCAATCTAGTGGTTACGCATGTCTTAGAAGACATGTAGGTGGTGACCAGGTCTATTGAGAAAGGTTAAGAGGCTAGGCCTTCAAATAGGCCATGCTTCGAGCCTACCAATCAAAATCTCCTAAAATATAGAGTTAGCTTCTTAAATCCATCACTACTTATTGGGTTAACTCTATAACTTGGCTTTGAGGTGATCATTGAGCCAAGACTCCTACAAACCCTTATATGGGCTAAAAGGGCAATTTCGTCTTTCTACTAGGTCAGATTCACTTCAAAGAGGTCAATTTGATTCTAATTCACATTCTAAAATGTAATATAATTATTCAAAATTTTCTGAATTTAATTAGCAATTTTCGTTGATTTTTTAATAATTTTCTGACATAAAATTATGTTAAAATACATAATAAATAAAATAAAATAACATAAAAATTATTCAACTAAAACTCAATTAAAGAAATTGAATTTCAATATTTAATTTACAGTTAGGCTAGTTTTGGATCATTACAAGTGAGGCATGGTGATGACTCTACAAAGAGTGAACCATGACGATCTCAGAGCGAAGACAAAGATGCATCGATCTATAGATTAAGGGGTACAAACATGACAAGAATTGATGGCCTAGGTGCGGTGAAAACTAAGCAATGATGCGCGATGATTGACGATGTGCGAAGTGAAGGCAAAATGACAATTTGTGACTTAGGCTAAGTGATAGTGTGTGAGGCAAAGCGACGGCGAGTGTGGTAGGGCGGCACTGATTGAATGAGTTAGGTGTGACCGACAATGGCGGGCGATAGTAGTTGTGCAAATGTAACTGAAAACGTGCCGACAAGATTAATATTGGTAAAGACAGAGAAAAAAGAAAAAAAAATAAAAAAGAAATTAGAATAAATTGAATAAATTTGGAAAAAGTTATACACAGTTAAATATTTGTTTAA